>JAQIYE010000214.1:0-15012 GCA_034699765.1 Xenyllodes armatus
GACACAGAGTCAGTTTGGGAGTGAGGCATAGGCAATATGAACTGTTAATTCTTTACATTAAGTATAGGATTTACCTTGTACAATTTTTCCTCCTGGACTTGGGCTGGAACCTGGAACACTTGGCTTGAATGGATTAAGCCAATAAGTAAACTTTTACATTTTACATGTTCATTTGTGTCCAGGAAGATTAGAGCATTAGAGCCTGTGAAGGAGGACGGATGTCATTAGTCCGTTGATTAGATGTATAATTTTCAAAATTTGATAGGTATCAAGTGTCAACAATTTGTGATTTCATACACAATTACATTTTCTTTAAATACATTTTCTTATACATTAGGCCTCAAAGTAAAATTTTTGATTGATCAATCTATAGAAAATGTGGAATAAATCCATTGTTTTCTGGTTATTTGCCTTTCCCGTTTTCCTAGCTGGCCTCCTTTACGGTTGCCTCCATTTTGTATGGGATCAAGAGTTAGTGATAGTCTCAACCCCATTCGGGGATTTAGAAGGGGTCAAGAGAGTCTCAAGGGATGGACGGACATTTAGTTCCTTTACAAATATCCCTTATGCCCAACCCCCAGTGGATGATCTTCGGTTCCAGGTCAGGATTCACTGAGCTATTTTAATTGAGTTTGTCTACAAAATTTTAAAAATGGTTTTGCCATTTTTCAGCCCCCGAAACCATTTGGGACATGGGACGGGATCCGTGAAGCCAAAGGAACCCCTGTTACATGTATTCAGATGGACTTCATTTGGAAATCAATCCGGGGTCAGGAGGACTGTCTCATTATTAACGTTTACACTCCGGTAAATTTCGTTTTTTAGAACACACTTTGATGTAAATTTTTAACGTCTTGTACATGTTTTGTAACCTTCTCATAAAAATTTCTGCTGATGGATAATACAGTCGAGATGCTAGAATAAATTTTCATTAACTTTTTCGTTGTAGGCAAACTTAACTAATACAAGGACAAAGTCTTCACTTCCGGTTCTAGTATATATCCATGGAGGTCATTTTATGTTCGGATCTAGTGAGATTTATGGGCCTGCCTATTTTATGGATCAGGATATTGTCCTTGTCACACTAAATTATAGAGTTGGAGCATTGGGTACCGTAATGTTAATATTTTTAGTATACATTTTATATTTAAGGTTTCTGTCTCTCTGTGTGCAAAATTGATTGAGGTAATTCGATTTATTTGATGTCGGATGATCATTCAGGTTTCCTCAATACTGGAGATCAAGTTGTAACCGGCAATATGGGGCTGAAGGATCAATCTCTTGCTTTAAAGTGGATTCAAGTCGCTATCAAAAGTTTTGGGGGAAATCCCAAACAAGTGATGCTCTTTGGAGAATCCGGTAGTTTGTAACACAATTTAATCCAGTATGGACACAATGGGGTTACATAAAATTGATTTTCTATATTCTATTTTAGCTGGTGGAGCAAGTGTTCATTATCAAATGATGTCAAAGGCGTCAGATGGTAATCCTCAAATTATGATGCGTAGCTAAAATTTTAGACTTTTTCATATTTAACTTTTATTAATTTTTTTATAAATTTTGACCAGGCTTATTCCATAAAGCCCTTTCTCAAAGTGCTTCAGGACTGTGCCCATGGGCTTATACAAGGAATCCAAAAGCTCAAGCTACTCGATTCGGCAAATTCTTAAATTGCTCAACTTCAAGCTCAGAAACCTTGGTTAAGTGTTTAAAGGAAAAGTCAGCCACTGAGCTTGTCGAGTCACATCGAGAGACTTTGGTCAGTAGTTCACCTTTCCCTTTGAGTGCTTGAACCCCGTTTATTGGACATTTAATATAATATAAATTATGTAAACTCCAGGACATCTTTCATGACGTTGAAGCAATTTTTGGTCCGTCGATTGAAGTCCGTAGCCCCCATGCATTTTTGACAGAGTCGCCATACAAAATTGTTAGCGAAGGACGTGTGAGTAAGATCCCATTTATCCTTGGGGTCAACTCTGAAGAGGGATGTTTTCGAACGCCCTGTAAGAACATCATCTATAAAACGTAAATTTTTATTATTGGATCCATTTTACCGAATTTTTCATGTTTACAATTATCCAGTGATCCTAAAAAATCCTGCCAAATTTGAGGAACTAAATACTAAATGGGACCAAGTCATTCCAAAGACTCTCCTCCTTTATAACGCTTCATCAAAGGCAACAACGGACAAAATTTTACAATTTTATTTTGGAACCACAAAAACCCCATTCCTTCACTCTGGGATGAAGGATGCTGAGCCAATTACCCATATGTACTCAGATCGGTATTTTCTGGGCTGTGTTCGAGATGCAGCGACTCTACATTCCACAGTTGCCCCAACGTATACCTATTATTTGTCCTACAAAAATGATGTTGCTGCCGGGACTCTGTTAGCGTCAAGTGCGACATCAAGTTCACTGATTGAAACATTCTTCCGAGTACTTATTGGCTGGGTTAAACTCAAAGCCTACAATCTTTTAGGTTGGGAAAATGAGGTTTGGGGTAAGTCTTTATATGTTTTAATTTTGTGAATGACCTTAACCAAGTACTTGCAAAATTTATTTTGACTTTTCCAGGAACATGCCATGCAGATGATCTCATTTACCTGTTTAATACATCTCCTCTTGCAAGGATAAATCCTGGATCTCCTCATTATAACTTTTCCAAATCCATGGTAAAATTTTGGGCAAACTTTATTAAAACACCCACTGATGCTCTGGACTTTGAAGGGGTTGAGTGGGAGGAGGTTAAACCTCAAGGGTCACCAAAATACCTTCATCTGTCTGAAAAGGCACCAGAGATGATTAATGAACCATTCACCAAGAGAGTCTTATTTTGGAACTCATTGGGGGTTCCACAAAATAATTAGCCACACTGATTGAAATGATATTATCAAATGCAATTCGGAATCTCAATAAAATAATCGCAAACTACAACAAGAATAAATAAATTAATACTGGCTTTTATTTTGCATTTTGTCCGTAATATACTACGTAACATCCTTAATGAGTTTTTATAGGACACCTGAGACTCCAACAAAAGCCAATAGTAAATGCATGTGATAAACGTATTCAATTTCCTGAGAATGATTTTACAGTAATTCAACCAAATTGGTTTTGCCAATCCGAAACCATTGTGTCCCTGAAGCCTACATCCTTGTTTATTTTCCTCAAAAAAATGTGTGTAATTCCAATGTGGGAGTTTCTCCAGAGATTCTGCTCAGAGGAGAAAGTGTGAGAACTTCATCTTGGGATCCTTTCTATTCTGATCTCCAGCAGAATGGAATGGGTTGGGTTTTGTTATGCCGTGACCCAGTGCCTGGAAAATGAAAAAGATATGACGAGTTCCTCATTCCTATGAGCCATCCTTATATATATCTATGAGAGATCCAAACTTTCTCCTATTTGATGTAGTGAGATTGGATTTTGAACGGACTGAATCGATTTTTAAAGGAAATGGAGATTTTTAAATCTAGCTCACGCATTGTATTGCAAATACAAATTATGTATTAGTCCAACATTTGCTGTTTATAAATGCTGTAATTTGGTCATTTACTGGGTTAAACTTTCTATCAAACTGCAGGCTTAAGAAGGGAATGCTTTTACATTAAATTGGACCTTGCAAGTTTAATCGCACACATGCTAATATAAATACATCGACGAGGCTTTAATGTTAGTCAATTTCGATATGAAGCATCTATTAATACTTGTATTTACTCCTCTCCAATATGATACCCTTTCAATTTTTAAAACAGTCATATTTTCAGAGTTTTGAAACAGGCTGATGGTTTTGAATATCCGATTTACTCGGATCCGATCCGCCAGAAACCCTATCCCTCATCAATCGATACGCATCCGCCCATCCTCAAGTCCAGGGCCAAGAGAAAGTAACTTTCACTTGAGCCATCAGGTGAACCCTATCTTCCCGACTGATAAGAGTTGTGCACCACCTCTCCTCCTCAATTTTAATTAATTTAATAATTATTACACATCAACCTTCATATCCAATTACCTTAATTTTCAATCATCATCTTCTGCTCATTCTTTTAAAATTGATTTCTATCAGAAACTCTCAGATAGCTATAAGGTTACAAGCATTGGAAATTGAGATCACATTTAATCGTTCAAGTCGTAATTTTGATATTGATTTTAGTTTTGTGAAATTTATTTCAAACCTTTATTACCCAAAGCATTTGCCGACTCTTATCTTCGGTAAGCTTTTATTCATTTGTTTTTGAAATATGACGGATTTTAGGGAATGTTGGTATTAAGTTTTACAATATTATTATTATTTAAACGCTCAAATACTCGATTAGAGAATTTGATTTTCAGTGTTTTCAATATTAAAGAATGCTATAAATGCATGACTTCATACTAAATAAGATTTTTTAAAATCTAATTAATTTAATTTCAGGTGAAGGATGGCGGCCAATTTGACAAACGTCCTGAAGGCTAAGACTTCGGGCTTCATGGCGAGGTAATATTATTAGGAAATCATTCTTAAAACTTTAAACCCGAACTCAAATACTGAAAATAGCCTGAAGGCGAAATACAATTCCGCTCATGGTCATGGTCCAAGCAAGCCCCTTCAAATATGTGGTCTCTAACATTTCATAGCACGTTGCCCCTGTATAAGTAAAATTTAAAAACATCAGAATCATAGCCAAGAGGAAGTGTCATCTCCAACGACAATAGATTAAACTCTTTCTATAAACCTAAAAGTTTTGACGAAAAACATAAATTAATAAAATTTAACACATTTTCGTTCTATTTACACCACAGCAATATCCAATACGAGGAATTTGGAATCAGTCAAAAGGATGAGAAGGGAATGGGAAGGTATTGAAATCATATTAATTAAATAGCTACATTTTTCGAACAATATGCATTTAAAGTAACAAATCGCTTTGATTTTCAAAAATTAGGAAATCCGTGGACAATGATGAGTGGCAGTCTTTTGACTCGCCAACAATTGAGCGTCCTCCACTCAGGCACATTGACAAATATGTCCGACCTGAATTCCCTTGCATGACCAAACGCTACACGGTTGCGGTATTGGCGTGCGTAGGTAAATCCTCCATAAAGTGTTTAACGATTTTTTACATGAGATAATTTTTTCCAATTTTGTAAAAAAATAATTATTATTAACCAAAGTAATTGAACTGAAATATCATTAGGGTTCATGATATCATTTGGCACACGTTGTAATCTTGGAGTTGCGATCGTCAAGATGATGGACAATTCAACTGGGGTAAATGACACGACATTTCTTTGCACCCGTTATTTATTCATTTGATGTAAGTAAAGTATTTATAACTTGTCCTAATTACTTGTGATTGTTAAGGATCGACTATTTGAATGGGACAAGGATGTAACAGGCGTAGTCGCATCATCATATCTCGTTACTCAAGTACCCGGAGGATTTTTGGCAGCAAAGTATCCTGCAAATATGTAAGTCGCCTAACAGAACTCAGTGTTTGTATATTGTGATGAATTTTGAAAATTAGTTCTGAAAATGAATTTTAAGGATCTTTGGAACTGCCATTGCTGCGTCAGCCGTTCTAAATCTCTTGGTCCCTGGAGCAGCAAATGTGGGTTATGGGATGCTCATGCTAGTTCGAATTCTTCAAGGACTTGTGGAGGTAAAAGAGAGTTAACTCAATGTGATAATATCAGAGGTCCGCATCCGTATTTTCATTGTTTAACTTTTGCTTATTAGGGCGTAACATACCCAGCTTGTCATGGGATTTGGCGTTGGTGGGCACCCCCATTAGAAAGGTCAAGGCTTGCAACCCTAGCCTTCTGTGGTTCATATGGAGGAGCTGTTACGGGAATACTCATATCTAGCTGGCTGGTTAGCGGTGTGAGTTGGAGTGCGCCATTTTACTTCTACGGTAAGAGATGATTATGGTTATGGGTAAATATTTTGGTGATGATACGACTACAACTCGTGTAAAAACTTTTGCGATTGCAGGGTTCGTAGGTATAATTTGGTATGGAGTCTGGGTTTGGTTGGTATTTGAGAAGCCATCCAAGCACCCTACAATTAGTGCTGAAGAGCTCCATTACATTGAAAAGTCAATCGGTCCAGTGTCTCTGACCCCTCCAAATTTTAAAACTACGCCATGGAAAGAAATCTTTCATTCTATGCCTGTCTACGCGATTGTGGTGGCTAACTTTTGTCGTTCATGGACATTCTATCTACTTTTGCTGGATCAGATGACGTATTTCACGGAAGAGTTCAACTTCAGTCTTGTAGAGGTTTGCTTTTAGCATTTATGTTGACTGTTTTTTTAAAACACTGATTTCATTTTAAAGCGTTTTTATCCGTCTTTAAACAATTCCACAGGGTGGTTTCTTTGCAACATTCCCACATGCCCTGATGACAGTCGTGGTCCCATTTGGTGGAATGTATGCTGACTATCTTCGTCGAAATAATATTTTAACCACCACGCAAGTAAGGAAGTGTTTCAATTGCGGTGGATTTGGAATGGAAGCATTTTTTCTAATACTTGTGGCACTATCGGGAGACAATGAAGGGCTTGCAATATTATGTCTTACACTGGCTGTTGGAGTATCCGGGTTTGCTATCTCGGGTAAAATATTTTTAAATGAGGTTCTCTTTATGATCTAATATAATATAATTTCCAAAATATTTAATGTTTGTCTTTTTACGAATTTAGGATTTAACGTCAACCATCTAGACATTGCCCCAAGGTATGCTGGAATTTTAATGGGAATCTCCAATGGAATTGGTACGCTTTCAGGTGCATTGGTCCCGATTGTCAGTGAAAAAATGACACAAGATAAAGTGAGTTGACCTTGTAAAATACATTTGATTAAACTAGTAATTTTGAGTGATCAGGATAATTAAGAAAGAAATATGTTTTATTCAAATAGAAGAAAAATTGGCCATGGGTTTTTATCCTTGCGGGGTGCATTCATATTGCGGGTGTTATCTTTTATGCCATGTTTGCCTCTGGGGAACTACAACCCTGGGCTGAGCCCCCACATGAGTACTATGAAGAACCTGCTCCTAAGATGGAGACCACAGCCCTGAATGAGGTAAATGGCTAAATGACGGGATTATTTATCGTTGTGACCTATGTCACTCTTATTTTTCAATGAATACATGTACTTATGTAAGTATTTGTTTTATTTTGACCTGGCAGGCTCGGACCCAACCTGGGTACAAAGCAACTGGCACAGCAGATTTGAATGCATGGGGAACGCCTCCTCAAGGCTATGGGACAGTTGGGGCTCCTGTGACAAATACAAATCCATTTAGGGAATAATTTTCCTTCGATTCACCCTTGGCCTCAACCTGAGACGTCAAGCCAATAATCAATGACAATACTTACATTTAGATATTCAAAAAAAATGTCTGGATTACATCATATTTCCTGAAAGAACTACGAATCTCATCATCACCAAGCAGTAATTCCTGTGTTATGCTTCCTGGTGCTACCCATCATGATAAATATACCGACAATATCGAGATCTTCTAATTCGCTTTCATCCAGCTTTGGAAAAAGAAAATATTAGCCAAATGTACGGACAATACTGGAAAAGGAAACTTTCCTTCCTGAATTATATTCCAAATACTCAAGACAAGACGCCATGAAGTCGATCTCAAATCCTTCCATCTCATATAACTACGGTTGTGAAAAAGGTGCGTCGTCACAGTAAGAGTTGAGACCATGTTCATAGGGGCCATGTATGAACTTGTCACAACTTTATTATTTAGTCCCTGATTTGGGTCATGTTTAATATGGAGTTGATTGCGTCATGGAATTGACCTTGACCATAGGCCATGTGGGATAAGGTTATGAGAAAAGTGACGCAATTGACCCCTTCAAGAAATACCAAGGTCGATGGGCTATGATGACGACGAGGAGGGGCTACCACTAGGATGGTAGATCCCTTTGGGTCTAATGGAAACCAAGGTGCCTTACTCAGTGCCGACACCGATGCCGACAATAATTAGACATCTGCGCATGTGGACCCGCCATCAACATCTTAACCATGGATCCACATGTTCCGACAGTCTACAAAAACGACGGCTACAAATTCTACCTCTCAAACTGGGTCACTGAAACAAAAATGTTGGGAGAGGTTCATGAGGCCATCATGAACTTCCTTCAAATCAGTGCCCCAATTTGTTCCCAAGTAGAATTTTTAAACCGTCCGTCAACCTATTACTATATAATCTACTTGTTGTAATGAACTGCCGACCAATAAGTAAATATGAAACGATAGGGAATATAGGTTAAGAACTCCAAAAAAAATATTTAAAGATCCAAAAAGATCGACGAGGACCTTGAAACTCATGTTCAAGACAATATACAACCAGATAACTTTTCTTGTGCTTTCCAGTTTTCTTGTGAATTGTCCAAAAATACTTATTTGTTTCCTCATGGATTTTTAAAGCTTTTCAAAGAACATGTCTGGTCCAAAAAAAATTAGTTTATTATCAAAATGGTGACTCTAATAACCTTTCAAAATACTCAAATATGTGTTTCTGACAATAAGCAAACAATAGCAAAGGACGGCTTTAAGGTCTTGTACTCAGCGCAATGTGTAGTGTATTTGTGTAATCTTATAATTTAGTTATGTTCAGTTGAAATTTTCATATCATTGTACTTTAAATTAAATTTTCGCTAAATATTAGTTATGTGAATACATTTGATATGATGTAACCAACTGTAAGCGCTGCAAAAGTTCATTTTCTTTCGCTACAAAGTTTTTGACCATATTTTTCATTTACAATAATTATTGTTGACTTAATATCTTTACAATACACCTTGTTTGGAAACTATCCGAGATTAACAATGAAATTTAGAAAATAAACCTGATTGGAATTTATGATTTCTCAAATTTTCACATGTTCGTCATCCGGTTGTCCTTTCTTCAGCATTTGCAATGATAATCATGTAAGGTCACTATGATGAATGAGAGGATCATGAATTATCATGGTACGTTATGTGGTTGCTGACTTTTTCTTAATCGTTGGACCTCTAGAGCTCCAGTAAGTAGACTGTAGGTCAAAATATTAGTATATGGTCTTGTGTCTTTCGACTCGTATGGATGAGGGGATCATGTTGCTGAATCCATCTCAAGCGGTTGACCACTATGGGTCTTGGAAGGTCAAGCATAGGGCAAGATGAGACTCTTACATATTTGCATGGGGCAACATGAGAACTTACTTATTTGCCTCCACCTCGGAGACACCAAAACTTACCTCAGGGGCTCAAAATTGTTTGCATTTTTAAAAATTTCGTTCAATGCAACCCATTCCGGTATCCATCCTTACGAGGGTTTATTACTAAATTAATCTATACCAAAATAGCGAGCTATCAACTTCACACGTAGCATTTGACTATAAAGTATCCCATTTGCAATGGAAAAATTACATCAAAAGTGAATGGAGCTGTCAAACATTTCTTGTCTCACTCCTGCTCGAGTCAACAGGGATTTAAATTAATCACGTCCTAATAATTCCTGGATATATTTATCCTTCGCTTCGTGTAAATTCAAAGGTTTTGGGCCACAGAAAGAAGAAACTGAAAAATCTATTCATAGGCTCAAACCCGAATGAGTGAGTGAACACTGCTTAAGCATCAAAATGGCGTAACTCAACAAAATGTACAAAATATCAATATACGGATAGTTTTGACTTGATAAACTTATTCCTCCATTACAGTAAACCGTTCCTTTCATCTAGCATTTAATATGTATAATCAGATATATGGTTGTAAATCCAAACCATAATAATATATTCTGAAAATGAGACTAATATGGCTCAGGTCAGGGTATTCCCACTAATATTATAACAGCACCCCAAAACCAAAATGATGGTTTCATTTTTTAAATGGTTGATTATATTTACTTTTGGGACCAACTCCAGGGACCCCTCAGTGGTAATTAGCTTAAGTGTTTCTCTTTGATATTGGAGTGAGAGTGAGTGGAGAAAGCACAAAAGATATGATATGAGATTGGTAAATATTTGACCAAGGATCCTGTGTAGCCACAATACCCCAGACTTACCCACAAATCATGTATATGACTGTACTTTAATTTTAATTATGTATGCATCCATTTTATTACAAATACAATGGTTAAGGACCACAGGAGAATGAGGTTTGAAAAAATTTAAAAAGTCTCAGGTCGCCGCAGTGGCGTAATAAAATGTTTACCCTGACTGCAGAGTTCCATCAAGTAAGTTAATCCCATACTTTTGAACATTTTGAGATAATTTATTAAACAACTTATTACGAAATTAAGTCAAGATACATGTTAAGAGAGTGATTCTTTGTGACAAATTCGATTATGCTTGTGAACAAAGTAATAGCTTGGGAATTTACATCCACAGCGTTTACAAGGAAAAAATTGGACATTTAGATCCTTGGCTTCAATCGTGTTCATTTTGATTGAGATATTGTGTGAATGAGCACTGGCCATGTCAACTGAGAGGGGATTCAAATGTCGTTTCTTATGTTTTTGATAGCAAAATTGACTTTTAAAACGTTGGTTACAATAGATACATTTGTGAGATTTGGTTCTTTCTGCCTGATTTGAATGGGCGTCACCTCCCAATCCTCCGCAGTTTGAGGGATGCTTCAGCCGAAATGCAAAATTTGAATTGAGGATCCTTTCAAAATAAACAGGGCCATCACATGTTGCTACGTCAAGAACTATTGAAGGGACCATCAACCCTTGATGGACCTTGGGTTGAGTTGACATAATCTCCTGAACACTGTAATAATAAAAATGCCGACAATACTAGATCAGTTTCAATGTAAACATATTCCTAAATATTTTTGTGGTTTTGGTAAGGTCCCCAGTTTTGCTTAAAAAATCAAAATTCAGGCTGAATTTTGACCTTACGTAAACAATTTAATAGCAAAAATAAGAGTTGTGCACTTTTGGAATTAGGGGATCTTAAGCTTTCCAAAGACACTCCATTACATGGGGCCATCATAGCGAACCCTTTTTGACTTTTGACCTGCCTAATTTCGCCAACATGCTATAATAATTGGAGGATTCGCTACAAAATAGAATATAAAAATGTCGCAGTTTTTTTTGGCAAAAATGCTTAAAAGCATGCCTACTATGGACTCTGGTATAGTCCTTTAGCGGCGTCATTTTATACTTTAGAAGTTGCCCCGGAATAAGTTTACATTTTTCAAAGGAGCTAAATAAGATCACCAATCAATACCAATATCATTATCGTCCTGCAAAAAAATGTATGCTTTGAAAATTCGTAAAAGCTCTGATAATTTTCAATGCTGAATGTTCCGAATACATTAGTAATTGAAAAGTTATAGCTCACATATACCGTTTTTCTTGTGATTCACCATCGACTCTTCTGAGGGAATCTTCTGACTTGGAGATGAAGGATGAACTTCCAGATGAATTTGTCGTGTCCGGATTATGTCTCGGATCTTCGTCCTTAACAGTACTGTAGACTATAACTCGAGGATCTCTCTGTGTCGATATCCTTCCAGCTTCCTCTTGATCAGTGACATTATTTTTACAAATGGGCCACAAATTCCTGTACCAAACAATTGACCATGGAGGCCTCGGGGTAGGTTTCAGAATTTGAACAGTTCCAGTCTCCATCCTCCTTGTATCTGTAGTAGGAGTAGTAGGGGACCTTAATGACAAATCAAGTGCTGAATCTGAAGCCATGCAATTAGGTCTCCAAATGTTTTTACACCTAGATTTAATGTTCAAGATCTTTTTTTAAAAATTGAACTCTGTCAGATACAAACACTAAATCTGACTGACTCCACCAAGGCTGAGGGCTCAGATGGTACTGACTGACTGAAGGGAAAACAAAATTTTTTAGAACAATTTCTCCAGAACCTCTAATGGAATCAAAACCACAAAACCCCTTCTTTAAATAGTAACAAAGCAATAATGTTGGTTGAGGGTACCGTTTGTACATGAAGACTCCCGAGTCCTCCTCCAGCCAACCAACTCATTCCTCATCATATCATCACCATCATTTCTCCAGTCGTCAGTCAGTGAGTTGTACTGTATGTAGTCTACTGGACTTGTAGTTTGTTTTATGTCTCTATTTAACTATATATATGTATTCTTCTTCAAATGTTGAAACCATTTAATAATCGAGATAAAAGATATGTGAGGGAACAGTCAGACGAAGAGAGAAAGAGGAACAAATCCCTTGAGATCCCTTTTTCCGTTTGTTTGGTCCCAATTTCATTACTTCTCCAGGGGTAGTAGTAATGTAATTTCTATCCATGCAGCTTGTTCTGGAGCTAGAATCAGAGAATGTTCTAAATGGATTGGTTCTACGACTTTGTTCAGAGGACTCTATGTAGTACAGCTACAACTACGAACTAAAGTTACATGACACACGAACTCACTTTTGGATTTTAGTTTTAGCTAAATAATCATAACAAAGTGGTCTGATGAAAGCCTAGTCAACGTCAACGTTAAACAAACTAAAAGCTAATGAGCTCAATCTTTTCCTAATTGCAATTAATAAAAAACATTCAAAACTAATTTTAGTTTAAGAATTGACTTATCTTTAGAGTAAAAACAAGCGAACAACCTTAATCACAGGGCTAGATTTCATGAAATCCACTTATTAAATTTTTATAAATGTTTTATTGATACATGCTTAAAAGGATTATTATAAGGACATGCCTTTAATTAATTTTGAAGTTCATAATTAGGCGTGAAATAAATCACAAATTTTTGGCCTCCAAAAAAGGCTCCTAGTTGAGGAATTCTTTAACTTTGACCTTAATACAGACTATAACAGAAGGAAATTCAGTACAGGATTACATTATTTCCCCACCCTCAATTGTACCACATAACAATTGAAAGTCTTTTTTAAATTGAAACTTGCTACTATAACTGATATCCTTTGTGTATTGTAAATGAATTTTTTTTATCCAAAATAAGCCTAATCAATGGTTGGTTTAAATTTTGAAAATGATGCAAACATGTTAATCCACAATCAGGCGTTTTCAAATCACCTCTAAATCCAAATTGCCAAGAAGCACTAATAATTCAAACCTTCTGGAGGTTGGGCAAGCTTCACATTTTCTTTTGCAGTCATCAGTCGACGGAGCTCCTGAAGTACCGTTTTAATTGTGTACTCCCGAGACCAACGTCCAAGCAAAGCCAATCCTTTTGAATCCACAACTCCAGAATTTGCTCCAACACAACTCATGCTGATTCGTGTTAGAAATTTGATTGACGGAGGTTCATCTGGATACTTCTCTCCACACTCAATTCGAAGGCTGTACATTCGATTTTCATAGGGTGTCCGAGGTGGTCCTATGATCATGCCAGTCCACGTAGTAAGGGAGATGTCATCATCCGATTCCAACCCCCAACTGATAGTTCCATCACCAACACCCTTTTGTCCTTGTTCCAATTCCTCAAGGAGCCGGAATGTCCTAGGTACAACACACGCCATTTTCACGAATCTTAACAGCTGTAAATCCACCGCAGTTCAAATGTGACAATCACCACCTCAGCAAATCAAACCTGTTTGAACAAAACCATTAAATTGTATTTATTAAAAAAAAAACAAAAAATGTGGAAAGGAAAAAATCCGGAAAGCACTGTTCCCTCAATACTTTCTAATAATTTGTAAATTGATACGAGTTATGTATGTAATACGAATCTCTCAGCTTTTCAGTTACAAGAAAATAGGAATATTTACCAGCGGTCTCCTCAACAGCTGTCTAGAAATCCAAATTCCAGGATCCAACCAAGAAGGATGTAGAGAGAGAGAGATCTTTTGTTTTTGAGTAGAAGCAGATCAAAATCCTGTTGTCTTAATCCAACCCGGTTCCAGTTTTCCAAAGTTCAATCCCCAAACACCAAATATAATCCCTGGAAATCAAAAACAAATAAAATGACCAAATATGTGAAAAACAACTCAACTAATAACTATACATATATGTATGTATATCATTGTTCAATGACAATCAATGCCCATGCATGACACATCAATATATCATTGATAAGTTCATATGACCTGACCTTAAATTTAAAAATACAAATAAAAGTAGTAATACATTCACTTTGTGCTTCCTCATAACTCACCTGATCAATGTCAATATGCTACTCACACCACACCTCTCCTCCTCTCCACAAAAGGTCAAAGGTCAGCTGGATGATCCAACAACCAAATAAATCCTCTTTCTTGTGTATTGTATCTTGAATAATTGACCCTCTTCGACCTCACTCTCCACCCCTTTCCAAGCCCAAGAACCAACTTGTAAGAATAAAAGGTTGACCTTTGACCCAAGTCCCACCTTTTAATTGTGATTACAACCTACAAGACCTAACCTTTTTTGATTAAATTAAAAGGTCACAAAACCTAATTTTTCCGTCACAATTTTCCTCCTATATTTTGGAATATTGTAAAGTTAGCGGGAATGGGAAGAGAGAGGAGACTCTGCCAACTCACATATTCCGGGTTTCAGCTTTTCTCTTCTTTCTATGAGTCAATACGACTAAAAAAAATTTCTTTGTTCATTTTTTTACATTTTTTGAGATACACGTGCATATTTTCGAGTTCCCTGGATCATAATAATTTTAGTAATTGACGACTCCTCATCTAGAGTTGGGGACCAGACTAAATTAGTAACACTGTTCCAATAAAAAATTTAAAAAAGTCATACGTCTATGTGCTAGGCGAGGTCAAAGGTCAACCTCGATATAACATAGTGATCCGTTGGATTTTGATTTACATAATAATTTTGTAACATTGGGAAACACTAAAAGTGAACAGTTAACTTTTTTATAATTTTCAAAAGTCATGATTTTTTAACCAAAAAACTTAAATGTTAGGGCAATTTTGGGATAATTTTTACAAAGAGGTTCAAAGGTCGTCTCTGGTACTATCTAGAGTAGAAGCTCTAACATTAGGGCACGACAAAAGTCAACAACAACAAAGTTCCATCTTAAGAGATCCTAGTAACATTTTTGCTTTGTTGTCCAGGTAAAATCAATGTACTCC
>JAQIYE010000215.1:0-14982 GCA_034699765.1 Xenyllodes armatus
CTATCCCCATCTAGCCTCATCCAAGGGAAACTCTTCAAGAGCTGAAGAAGAGGATCCTCAAGTTATGTTTATCCCACCAGAAAGACGTGGTGGTTACCGAAGGGTTCCAAGGCCAAACAATCCAATACCACATCGATTTGAAACCCTTGAGATCCGACTTCCACGACTACGAAGGGTTGAGTCACCTCATTCTCCAGCTCTCATTACGGGAGTTCAACTTCAACCAGAAGAGGAGGAAGAGGTCATGACTTTAGAAGATTCACGGAGACCTCAAGGCCAAGAACCATTCCCTTCATCCACCGTGATTTTGACCCCTTCAATTTCAAGTCCTATTCATCTAGTCCCATCCCCTAAGGATCTAAATCGAGGTATTGTAAAAAGAAGACAATCATCACGTCGTGGTCCACCTCCACGTCCTCGTCCCCTTAAACCCTTCCATAAACCCAATGGACCACTTTACAGGAGGAATTCAACCCTTTATCGTCGTGGTAAACTTGGACCAAATTTTGCCCTCCCTCGTCCAACATTTAAAATGGGTAAGAAATGAAAAAAATAATGATCATGAAAGGGATTAATTTTTAAAGTCCAAAGATTTTAATAGTGAGAGTGTGACGAAAAATGGGAGCTGGTTGATGATGAGATGATTTAATCTCAAATGATTCGGTTTCTGACTTGAGTCTCCCTCAGCTTCTTTTATTTTTATTTTTTTGCATTTTAGTAATGGACTTTTAATCTCTGGTCTTTTTTAAAGTTTTAATCACATCTTAAAAGTGAGAGTGTGTCAATCGTTGGAAGTTTTAAAGAGTCTGATGGCTGTTTTTGCAAAAAATAGAACTAAAGGAGATGAAAAGAAGGGAATCCGATTAAACAGATTGAAACTTTAATTGGAGAGATAGATGATGATGATGGTGATGACTTAAAATAAATCCCTTGGAAGTTTGTCTTCCTGTTTTAGTATTAGTCTTTGGATTTTGATTTTATTTTAGGTAATAGTAAGAGGGGAAAAGTTGCGTCAATTTTTTTGTGATCTTCCTTCATGCTGGGACTGATGTCCCTGTTACAAAATCTGTGACGAGATTTTGTTTTTTAAAGGGACATGCCTTCGGAAGATGCAGGAAGGAAAAGAGCTTGAGCACTTTATCAGTTCCGCACGAGCAAATTTATTCTCTTTGATTTTTCTTTTCCTATCTATAGGCTTGTTATTCTGCTTAAATACGCCTACTTCTAAGGAAATTACAATTTGGCTATTTTTGTAATAAAAACAAATTGGATTTTTGGCATAAAAAAATGAATCCACACCTTAAAATAGCCAAGCGGAAATAAAGGGAGACAATTGTTGTGTAGGGAAATGTTATGTTTAGGAATTGCATGTAAGTAATAAGATTTATTGATGATTAGATGGATAGTTTTATTTTTGTAGCTAATTTTTGGGATACGGCACTTTAAGGGCCTTAATTAAGAAGTTATTCATGTAGTAAAGGTAATTTTAGAATCCAGCATTGTATAGTATAAGATGAAAACGTCATTATTTTTCTGATTATAAATAATGAATTGGCAAAATCTTTTTTTGAAAATATGTGGGTTTTAATCATGGAATAATTGTTAGTTAGTTTTTCAATACAACCAATCAATTTTCATTAGAAAATGGATGGTTTTGGGGGTTGATCATTAAATTGTACATTTTCAGAAATTTATGTACAGTTGAACTATTGTGCCCCGAGCCCCGATACCGAGAAATTTAGAAGAATCACAAAGATCGAACACAAGTTCTCAATTCTTAATTTCTTCAAGATGTCAAATCATGTTAAGAACTTACGGCGAATGAGGTGCCCTCCTGAGCCTGAGTTGTGAGTTTGACAGTAATGGAGGGGTCTCATCATGAAACCATGAAATCCCGTGTCATGGGATCTTGTATCAAAATGAAATTAGATTAAGGTTTTCTTGTGGGCTCAACCCTAAAACCTTAACTAAATTGAAACTGATGAGTTGGATCTCGTGATTCAGTGACATTAAATTCCTTGAAGGCTCAAGTGCCCGGGTTCTTGGGTTAAGTTAATTCATTTATTTATTTCCTGGTCTTCTACAGATATCATGCGGTTTGAATTTCAGGCAATTTTCGTTTTCCTTGTCATTGATGATCACTTATCAATTAGCGGTGTAGGAGCTGGGCACTATAGGAAGTAGGATTAAAGTTCTCAGGGATCCGATCGGACCGGAACATGGACTAAAACTAGTATTCATCGTTGATTGATCGAAAAGATTATTTTTAATTAGTAATTGAGAAACCGGTTTGAAAATCAGTAAATCACTTGTTTTTCATTTCAAGAGGAGGCTTAAATTCTTTGCACGTTTAAGATTCTTTCTGATTAATCTTTGGCCGTGATTCTTGAATCGTTAGCATATAAATTCGTAACCGTTAACGGTGTATTTAAATTTAGTTCCAAATTTAAACAGTTCCTAGAACGATGTGATGTGATGTGATGACCTTAAGCCCCAGGTTCGAGTAGTATGAAGTGTGTGAGGTATCTACTCTATAAAATGAGAATCTTACGGATAAATTGTTCCTAGAACAAAAAAAGTTTTGAAACAAAAGATATTGAGCTCACTATTGACTATTGGCTAGCAAAGTCCTCAATGATGAGCAAATTCAATGGGAATTCTTTCTTACATTTGATCTTGCAATTGACTTTGGCTTGGCTAACTTTGAATTTGTTCCTACAGGAAGAACTGGAAAAAGTATTTCTGCTCTTCTGCCTTTGGTTCTTTGAGTTTGGAAATTGCGTGCGAATTATTATTAGATTCTTTCTTTTCCACTATCGAGATGGATCTTCTCTTCAGTCAAAACAATCCAAGAAAAAAATAAAATTACATTTTCAGGTTTCTGCCTTTTAGATTCTTTGTGGATGTGAGACTGAAAAGTTTGCAAAGTCGCTAAGATGATTAGAAAATGAGCCCTTACAAAGTTTACTTTTACAGAATCAAAAAAGTTTGGGTTGGATTGAAGAGAAAGTGCTTTCTAATGTTTGCTATTTTTCAAAGTTGCAAAATTACCAATGTAAGGTTACATTAAATTGAACAATTGGTTCTATTTTCTAAATAGTACTTGATATTTCAGTTTAGCCATGAATAAAACTAGCAATATATTCTAGTTGTTTATTTGATCTATGTCCAATTTGTCATTTATGTATTTTTGCGAAAGCGTCGAAACAATTTTGTAATTTCTGAATGCTATAGGTTGAGTAGAAGTTTTGATTATCCTAGACAAATTGACGAGGAAATTGGTTTCCAGTCCAGTTAGTTCGCCCTTCAACTCCAGCATGCCAAATTATGTCTCTTTCGCAATTCGGTCCTCTCACAGTCAGTTTGGGTCACTTGCGGATTAGGAAATGAATTGGTTTTTCTTATATTTTTCTTATGGACTTTTATTGTATTAGTTATTGAAGTGGAAAAAGATGAGAATAAGAATCTGGACCGTCGTGTTAGGATTTTCTTTCTCTCCTTGAGCTGACCTCGGTCAAATCTCTTGGAATGTTGAGGAGAGTCTAGACTATTCAGGTCAGGAAACAATATGGACTGGAGTGGAGCTCTATTGTGGTTTTACAAGATCCATTTCTCATTTTGCTTCCTGCTGGAGCTAGAGCTGGACATCCGAATCCTTGAAGAAATAGAATCATATCTTCTTTTCTGTATGAACACAATGAATAGTCCATGAAACAAATATATATAAGAAGTTTCATGGAACCGGGAGCTGCTGAGCTGAAACTGAACTTCCTCGGGCTTTCTCATCTTTATCATTAATGAACCCATAATGGGATTTTGATGGTCTTGAGCTTTCGATCGTGTCTAACAAGTTCTTGGAATGGACGGCCTTGGGTTTAATTTTTGAAGACCATTTTGGAAGGCGCGTGTAGTTTCATTTTCGAAACTTCTGAATGTGACCTTGGAATTTTGATATATTTTGGTTAAACAATAGACAGGAAACACAGTTCATTCATGTACTTGCGGGTATGTAGTTTAAAATTGAAGATGTAAGGTGTTGAATTTCTTACCAAGGTTTCTCACGGAGAGTCAGGTGATGAAAATTCTATTGTTGTAAGGTCTCCTACTTGTAACCTGTTCCTGTCCTTGTCCCCAGCATCCTTTCTTTGAAGACTTTCATAGACTTCCTTCCACTTGATTAATTTTAAAAAGGAAGGTCTTTGAAAGATTCGGATTTTTTTTTAACAAATACACAAACTTACCAAAGTTTTCTTTTGTGGGTTTTCTTGGTGTGGATGAATGGATGGAGGAAGGAAGTACTTTTGGTCTCATACATCTTCTACGTAACATAACCTATTGACTCGTAATGTAACATGTAATTCAATTTCATGCTCACTTAAAGACCTCTTATAATGTTATGTTAAAGTCCATTCTCATGTTTCATTTATGATGAAGATTTTGAATTAAACTAACTTAAATTAAGAGACAAATGAGGGGAGAGAATGAATCCGGAAGAAATCTTCATTGTAGTTTAATTGTTACAATTATCTTTAATTCGTTGTGAGGGAGTGGACTTGAGAGTTTTCTCTTTTAAATGCTTAAAAGTACACTTAATTGAGATTTTGGAGGCTTTAAATTGGGAGTGGAATGTAATGAAAGGGCAGGGGTTAAGTATACACTTCTCTTTTCCTTGATGGGTTAATATTTTTAAAAAATGTAATAAGTACATACTTCAACTTCACTTAAATTGGGAAAGGTAACATAATTGGAGTTTAATTTATGAAGGATTTTCCACCTACATTATGAAAATACCCTCAAGGGAGTGAGTTTGAAAATGTGATGAATCAAAACAAATTGGCTCAAAAATTGCTAATTTTCAGAGGATTTCTCTAATTATTACCTCACATTTTAGTCTTTAAGTTATTTATCCCTTAATAATTCTTTCTTGAGTGTTACAGTTATTTTTTGCAAGGGCCTAAGAGAAGTGTTTTAATGGTTTAATATAGTTGGAATAGATTGTGTAATATAATGATGTTCTTGCCCCAAACAGTCATCATCCTCAAATTCACCGTTAAAAAGCTTTTTTGACTTGATAATGTTGCATAAATTGAGAGAGAGTTTATATCCTACATGACTTTTGATTTAGCATTTTTTCTAGATTGATGAGGAAATTGATATCATTTTGTATAATGTTTATAATTTCGTCTTCGTGGAATAAGTTTAAAAAATAATGATTTGGTTAATAATTGTTTTTGCTTGAGTATGAAGAATTTGGGTTAAATTCATTTAATGAGCTGAATCTTCATTTGAGAAAAACTTTCTCTGGACTCACAAGTCTACACTTTATAACCATTGAATTGACTCAAAATATTACCTTGATTCTGTTATGCTAAATTTAGTAGACTTTTTGGGGTCGGGTCTAAAAATACCATCTAGTTTTCTTTCCAAACATTTATTTGTTTGGTTCATCTTTCATTATTAGCCAAATGTGGAAATTAGTTCATGTCACTCTACCCTAAACAAAAGTCCAATATCTGTTCCATTCAGCTTTGTTCACCTAAATCCTACATGTTGAGAAGAATTGAATTCCTCCCTTGATTTTTTGTGTGGATTCAAATTGATGATGAGGAAAAAAAAGAAAGAAAAGGCAATACAAATACGTGGGGTTAAATTTACTTCCCAAACATTTTTTTGTATCTGTTTCTGTTTTGTTACTGAGGAAGAACCCTCATTTAAACTGGAGCTGGACTCCAAAAAACTGACTCATAGTTGAATTTGAGTTCTTTGAGGGAAGAAGTTAGCTGATATTGCGTTCAGTTCAAAATATTACTATCCCATCTTCCCATTGCGACGGAGTGGGTGTCATGCGGGGGTTTGGGAAGAAAATGAAGGGAAATACCCGGGTATTAGAAGATTTTAGTTGAACCCTCAGTCAGTCTCATTCTAACTAGAGAGCTAAGCAGACAAGGAGAAAGTGGAAGTGAGAGGATCATTTCTGGATTTAACTGAACAAACCAATATTCGAAAAAAAATATAAGAACTTTTATCCTTTTTCCCAGCCTGGGTCAGTTCAGTTTAAAGATACAATTGAGAGTGTTTGTCGTCTTCCTAGTGTCAACGTGTCCACCCATGTCCTCCTGGAGGACATGAGAGAGAGAGAGAGAGAGAGACAGGCTGGGGACTGGACTGGACCCGATAAAATCCCCTTTTTTCTTATTCATGAGATGACATCCATCCACATCTGTTTCTAAGGATAAACCTTTTTCCATTTTTAGAGAAGGCTTGAGCTGGTTTTAAGGTTAAAAAAGGTTTAAACCGGTCCGATTCCATCGGTGAAAATGAACATCTCCATTTTCTTCTTCTGTTGTTGAGTGAAGTGACTAGACTGGAGAGAATCCCGTTTCTCCAGGAATTGTAAATCTACAATTTTCTTAGGAGTGTCCTCACCTTTTGTCGAAATGGAACTGAGGGTCCATTGTGTTGATCCTCTGAAGAGGATCCAGGGAATGGAATACATAAATAACTAAATAAGGCTTAAATTAGTTAACAGCTTCTGTGACCTCTCATTGTCTCATTTAAGATCCTTAATTGGCTTAATTTCATATTGTTAGAAGTTGTGGAATAATATATAGTATCTTCTTCGTAAATTTTTAACTAGGATATACAAGCACACTTTGGACGTCACCGTTGTTAGCCTTTCCTTGTAAATAAAAATGTTAATTGTTAATTCCTTGCATCTAAATTTATTTTACTATCAATGTAATGTAATAAAGCTATTTAAAATCCATCACGCTGTCTTTCAGGTTTACCATTTCCTAAATCAGAGTTTTAGTACCTAATCTAATCAACTTTAGAAACTTTTGTACCTTAAGATTTAATGAAAGTTAGGTAAATATACTTGAATATCTATTTCTAATTTGGTTATTTAAAAAAATTTAAACCTTGAACTTTTTTATATCATCCTGTGATGGTAAGTCCTTAATTTATGGATCAAATTCATATATAAAATGAGAACAGACACATGCATATGGACAACCCACTCCTGCTCGACAAGGTTGATTACTGTATCCTTCCATTGTGTTTTTGAGCTCCAGCAATGACAACTCATAATCCGAATTTTAGTATTTTACTTACTTTGGATACCGTAAATAATTATTGAAGTCGGTGCGTGACTGTGTGAGCACAGCTGATTAAATGTAACGAAATACAAGGGTTTAACACATGTCCAGCTGTGTGATCTGTTGTCGGTTGGGACTTCCCTACCCTAGACAAAGGAAAATGAATTTGATGTGAGACACAGAGTTATAATCCTAAAATTTTTTATTGTTTAACTTCTGGATGCATTGCTTGTTGTTGGTAGACAGTTTTGTTTAAGGACAGGCGATTGATTTTTTAAAGAATTCCTTGCTCGGGCTCGGGTACTTCTTCCGTTTCCGT
This sequence comes from Xenyllodes armatus, assembly GCA_034699765.1. Taxonomy (NCBI): domain Eukaryota; kingdom Metazoa; phylum Arthropoda; class Collembola; order Poduromorpha; family Odontellidae; genus Xenyllodes; species Xenyllodes armatus. Next base: position 7,417 of record JAQIYE010000215.1, read on the forward strand.
TCCTCTATTTGTTTTGATTTTAAATTGATTTGATGGGATGGGAAAAGGAGGGCCACATATAATGTATGTATTTGTAAAGAAGGATCTGTTCAAATCATGAGGAGGATACTTGAATTGGATATTTTGTTATTTGTTTCATTTCTGAAATGAATGTATACTGAATTTGAGATATTAAAGTCAATGTCTATAATATTTCTATGATTTCTATAACCAACCCATCTTCTGTCAGGAAGTCAAGTCGAAAGTCACTCCCAACTCCAGATTTAATAGATCAGTCTCTCAGATCAAAATGAGTTGAAGTTGAGTTAGGGATTGTTTACATAAACATAAACCAGATATATGTGATGTGGAATTGAGTTCCTCTATGTTTACAAAACAATTTTGTAGTTCTATAACCGACTAGATCGAATCCTATTCTGAAATTTGGGATGAGTTCATTTTATGGCATGTCCTTAGATTTCCTTGATACATATTTCAAATTAGAATTAGAGCACAATTCATGTTCAAAACTCAGTAGATTCTACAAACAAAAACAATGACCAGAAAACACAGAGTCTGTCTAAAAACCAATAATGTTTGTCTGTATTATATTTTGAGATAACTCCCTATTCAAAATGATGGATAATGATGTGACTAAAAGTGGAAGTCTGGACAGACGGATGTTCATTTTTGTGGGAGTCAAAGGGATGATGCTCTCTGGTCTCTGGTTTGACTTTCATGTATGTAGTTGGTCTCTTTGAACTTTTGGCTTCAAAAACTAAACACATCCCAAATGTTTGGGATTTAAAAAATGATGAGACTCACATCTAACAGTCAAGTTACTTAAAAAGGGAGTTGATTAGATTGATGGGGGAGGATATGAGAGTTCAAATTACATCATGTTTTTGTCCATGTCTCATGGGATGTTTTATGTCAAATTTGACTTGACTTGACCTGTTTGTTTGGAGGATGAATTCCGTTAATTCCAACTCCAAAACACACATCATTATCATTCGTATTATTATGATTTAATATAAAAATGCAGTGTATTACAGGGACTTTACAATTAGATCTTTTATTCATATTTGATTCAAGTCATTTAAAGTTTAATTACAAATTAGGATAAGCTTGGAGTTATTTATGTTGATTATAACTACTTGAGCTTGACACTGAAATTCCATGTATGTTTGTGAGCAGATACAGTTATGAGTTCATAAGGAGATCAAATATATCTGTCGTGTCCTTCAGGAAGGAGTCCATTATGATTACATACACAAACAAAAAGTAAATGACGGCTTTTCCTTTATAAATCATTCTTGGGTGGCTCATGTGTCTCGTCTGAATCAAAAAGAAGGGTTAAAATAATAACGTTATTTCAATTGAGCCTATTCATGAATCATGATCTTTTCCCCCTTAAGGATCATCAACCTTATTTTGTCTTGTTTATGATTAGAACTATTTAATAGGATCTGATCTGAGGCATTGTATTTATGTTTTTAATTTTAAGTTCATGTGGGAGGAAGGGGAAAGAATTAGGCCAAGTTTAATGAAAAAAATTAAATCGGATCATTACCAAATTGGGATAAAAAATATCTAAAATTAAAAAAAACTATTTTATTTTTATTATAACTGTCGAAAATCGCAAAATAAACAGTCGACGTGAGCTGATTTCTTAATCTTTTAAAAGATGAAATAAAATCTCTTTTCCTGACTCTTGGTAATCGTAAAAAGATTAATGTTGAGAAGGATTAAATGAGTGGGATGAGCCTACAGAAAAGGTCAAGAGACTCCCGTTTGTCATTTTCTTCTTTTCAGCTCATTTCATTTTATTTCAGATTTTGTGTATGGTTGTTAAATCATAGTTTAAATGATTCAAGTTTTTTTCCCCTCATCTCATCTCCTTCATAAGATCATAAAACAAATCGTTAAAAGTTGTGAAAATTGGATGGATGTCCCATCTCATTTTATCCTCTCATCTTTATTAGCACCAGTTTGTTTTTTCCTTTTATGGAAATCTGATTGTGAGTTTGGTTTTTTCTTGTCTTTTTAGTTTTTGTGGATCATAATTTTTGTATCCTTTTAATCTTACATTTTCATGTCATGACTTACATGCTATATGATGATGAAGTTGGTAGAAATAGAATTTGTATTTCGGGGTTGTTGACAAAAATTCCTTAAAATCATGGATCCATCAACTTATCTTTTGTATTTTGGTTTTTGTTATTTGGTTCTCTTCAAAAGTGTCAAAATTGAAAGTGGATGAAATGAAGGATGAGAGTTTTAAAAAGTTTATTATCACCACAAAAGTGTCCTTTAAGTTTGTGGTTTCCTTATCCCGCAGGCCAAAACTTGTTCATTTTGTTCGATCTCTGCCTAAAACCTAAAATTCCTGGAATGTTTGGGACAGATACAGATTTTTGATGAAGTTTCTCGGTGGTGAGGATGGGATTGCTTCCTTGCCTTGCTTGCTGTGTTTGAGATTTGAGTTTGTAAAAAGTAAAATTTGGAAAGATAAGTTAAAGTAAGTTATTAGGGTTTTAAGGCACTTTATAAGAAGTTTGAGAAGATTTTGGATTTTAGGAAGGACAAGGACCTTGGTGGATGTGGTAACCGAGGTTCACATGAACTGATCTTCTTCTGGTTGTCCTCATCTCAAATCCAATCCAGTTCCATGATGATGATCCTAAAAACTTGCTCATAAATTTCCGGTGTGTGTCAACATCCTATCTATAACTTTTTCTAAAAAGTCGTGTGCCTGTCGCCAGTGTTCAATGAAGATATGAAAATATAAATGTGGTATTTTGAACTTTTATTAGTGCTAGAGACCAGTTTCCAGTTTGATATACATAGTTTGGTATGATGAGGTGGCGTTGATGGCTGACCATTTCCTCTGTCATTTTGATTTCATGCTGGTTCCATTTTAGGGTCAAGTTGTTTTGTGATTTTTATGTCGATTTTTAGGGCGTCATTTTTAAGGACTGGATTTGACGAGTTTGTCGGGCCAAAGAAATTTGTCCTAGGTGTAAGGATTGTGGATGAAAATGCTTATTTGTATAAAGCCGTTGGAATGGCAAAATTTTAGTTTCAGGGAGCTTGGGGTTTCGAAGTATCAGTATTCAGGAAATGGAGTAGGAAATAACACCATATAGACCCAAAATGGGTTATCTAGTCCAGATCTCTATGAACTTGTGTTGGATTTTTGAATGGAGTGCGAATGCGAACTCTACTACTACGAATAACTTCTACCTCAAGATTGATGTTATTCATCTTGTGGTTTAAAAAAGAGCAAAGCAAAGCCTAAGATCGAAGAACTCAAAGATTATTCAAGGTCATGGAAATTGATATTCCTTTCACTCCTGGACAAAAACTATCGAACTAACCTTAATGGTTAGTCTTTGCAAGACCATTTAATTAAAGCTTGAAGCATAGGTCGAGGAAACAGAGACTTACACACATGAATGATGTTTGTAGAAGAAAAGTCCCGTGAGTCAGGTATTGATATTTCCAATTCCAAGTTCCTCTAAAGTTGTGTTCCGTCCGGTAGAAGAGGCAATAAAGGTATTTGACTCCATCCATAGTTTACAAAAGCAAGGACCTTCAGAATACCCGGATATTTGTTTCTCTCACATGTAAAGAACCCTCCTCACTCAGGTACATAGTACATAACATCCCCACAAATTTCTAACGTGTCCCTGGCTGGCAATCATCCAAGAACCGAAAAAGCAGGAAAAGTGTGTCCGGAAGGTGTTGTAAATAAGTCACCTTGAGTTGAAGGAGTCATTCACTTAAGAAAGGAGTAACAAATTCGAGGAGTCTACAGATTTCGTTACTTCCTCAATTTGGGTCTCGTTCTAGGTTAAAGGTACTTTGACACAGATTGACGGATTATGGAAGCATGGGGAAATAAAGCCATTTGCCAATAAGTTTTTTTTGGTGTTGTTGTTCAGTTCCATCTGACTCAAGTTCACGAACGAGCTCCAGTTGACTTGTCTTGTGCCTCTGATTGACAGACCCTGCTGAACATTTCATGCATGTACATTAAACCCCGATAAGCCTTAAATAGGATCCTTGGATATGTCATTAGAATTGTCTAGACTTTTTGTCGACTTTCACTTCCATTGTCAAATATAATCTATTGCAGATGGAGCTCTTGAACTTTTAGATTCATTTAATTGAACTTGGTTTGGAAGGAGTCAAGGTTAATTACAATTGTAAGGAGATTAAGAAAACTTGTAAGTATTTCTCAAGGGTGGTCACATATTTTATGTATCATAAAAATTGGTTTGATCAGACAATTGTAACTTGTAACAATGAAAAAGATTATGAACTTATATTTTATTAGCTTTGAAGTCAATGAGCAATTAGGTTGAGCCTATTGAATTTGCGTATGGAGTTTAATTAATTTTGAAAAAAACTAGACCAAAACTAATAAGGCTTATCATTTTAATAATTCTCTACATTCAAGCATTTCGCAGTTTTGTGAACTTTTTAATTTAAATGGAAATGCTATATAGTTAATAATTACCCACATAATGGTTTTATGAGCTCCGATGAAAGTGAACGGACGGGTTCTTTAAATTATTTTTCCCAACATCGTTTTGATTTATGGACCTTTGCCTACTTTATGCTCTTTTACTCCTTTACTCGGTCTCTTAGGAATTTTGATGCTCAGGTTCTAGTAACAAATTGCTAAGTTTTTGCAAGATTCTTCATTCCTTAGCCCTCATCCGATTCAAAATCCAATAGATCTTAATTATATAAAGTTTCTTCTAAAAGTTCATTCTTCTGTTCATGAAATTGAAAACTGGAGACGATGATGAAGAGAGGCAAATGAGTTCAACTCATAAATCCAGACTTTTTGATCCCTGTGACCGGTAGCGTAGGTTCATTATAGTACTTTTTTGAAATAGGTAGTTTATGTAGTAGTTATAAACTATATTAAAAATTGTGGTTTCAAGTTTCAGATCTGGTTTTAATTTTGCATTATATTATGAGATCCCGGGAAGACAGGAAATAGAAGAGGAAAAAATGTTCCCTCCCACTAATTTGATGATACATATCCTCAGTACCCTGAGGGTACTTGGTTATGGATGTTCTTTGTCTTTGCCAAATATTTGCGGCAAATAATTGAGATATGGATCAAAAGTTGTGATCGAACAAAGAGTTACATAATGTTAAGTTATACAAATACAGTTTGTGCAGGTGTTGTTTTGAGGCACCAACAATTTTTGACGCAGAATACTTATACTTTGCTCAGTGCTCAGAGTCAAACTCTGACAGCTTGGGTTCATCGTGATTTCGGGACTTGGTTAGATTAGTCTTTGCGCTAATCGTAAGACAAGGTTCGACAGTAAAACTTGAGTTAAATATTAGTTTATTTTGTGTAACCTTGAAGAAGATGCTAGATTAAGACTCATTAGTCCCTTGACGCCACTGAACAACATGTTACATTATATGTGAAACAAAGACAGTTGTTCAACGATGCCTATCGTTGGGGTGAGTCACCGGTGGAGCAGAGGACAAGGGCTCAAATACTACACTCCTTAAAAACCCCTTGAAAATTTTTTTCCTCGTGTCTTTTTCATGTATACTCTTGTAAATTGCCTCTGAATGAACTGGAGCTTGAATTGAAGGTTTCTTGTATTTTTTCTTCTCAATCTCTCTACCCAGTCGAATTTCGAATCTGAATCTCGTGTGGGTAGAAGTTAGAAGTGTTTGTTGATACTTAACTCTATACTGATCTTTCTACTACTTCATTTTCGGGTACATCCTCTTTGGTACTTTGTACTCCACTTTAGTCCCAATTCACAGTCAGTCCTTGGTCCTTCTCCAAGGGAGTTATTGAGCTCAACCCTCTCAAAAACTGCAAGGACTTTAAACTTTGAAAATCTCCAGTCACAGCCCAGCCAGATTGAGTGCTCTTCCTAGCTTCTTGGTTAAACTTAAGGAAAGAGTTCAAACTTTCCCTTTTACGTTTTCATTATTTGACTGAATGAGTTGAATATAAATGTGTGAATCTTGTATCTTTTGGGGATACTATTACATTATGTAAACCTTCTTGGTCCTATTTTTGGTTCATGAAGAAAAAGTGGGTACTTTGTTCAATTTCTTCGGGCTTGGACTTGGAGGAATATTATAGCAGGTTAAGTTGGTTAGAGTTCAATAATGTGGTTCTCCTGTCTCAGAAAACATCATTTTTGGGGTCATCAGAATGATGATGATAATGCGAGGGAATAAAATATAAGGAAATGAAGGGGGTAACATTTACAAACAAATAGAGTTGGAAACCAAGCCCAGACGAGGCGTCATCCTCATCTTTATATTTATCTGTCCAGCCAGATTCACTTGATGATCTTGAAAGGGTTGTGAAATAAATAAATTATTAAAAGAAGTTGCTTTAAGAAAGAGAGAGGGATTTAAATATAAAGTGTTGGGATGTGTTCATTTGGGTTTCAGTCATTTAGTGTTTAGTGGGGACGATGGAGGCAGGATTGACCTCGACCTCGAATTGGTCTCTTCTCTGTGATCATTGGGACCCCTGTAGGAATAAAGTGCGTAGGACGCTTTGATTGGTTCATTATTAATCAAGAATGGAATATTTATTTGTTGGTTTTGATTTTTGATTCTTAAGGGTTCTGTCCTATGATTGTGGTTTCAATATTAGTGTTGTGGGAAATTCTTGAGGATTTTTTGGGTTGGGTTGAGTGGATCCTTAATTAGTATGTGTGTGATGTAAGTTTTACCTTGACATCGAAGAGGTAAGAGGATCTCAAGGTGGAGAGGGTCTCAAGCCTCAAGTGGTAATTTGAAGACAGGACAATATTTGAAACGGTTGTACGAGGACGTCTAACAATTTTTAAAATGATAATGCATTCATGCAGAGCAAATGAATCGTAATAAAGACTTCACAATTGGATGCATTATATTTGACAACCTTATGTCTGTTTGGGTTGTTGGGATTGGAGGGTCATACACATCTGCATTTGTGTCTGTTCTCATTTCATTTAAATGGGTGTGTGGAAAATTAATTAATTTTATTACTTCTTCGTCTATTCATATGGGATTCCAGGGTGTGCGAATCATCCCCCTTAGATGAACTATATATTGTCTCGTCTCAAGGCTCATCCCATTCATAACAATAACAATAATTACAACAGGAGTTAGTTCTCCTTTTCTGTGATTCAGTGTACCTACAACTCCCGTTGTGAGTGGGCCTCAATTCAGAGAATCTTACATTAAACATCTACAAAACTCAGGAACAGAAAGTAAAAGCGTGACTCTGACATTAAGTTGTTATTGTTACATAATATTAGGATTTAGGATGTCCCAGGGTTGTTTTTGATTTGGTCCAACATCCAACAAATAAGACCAAGCCTCTCCTCGTTCTCATCGTCCACAATTTTCATTCCATTATCAAAATTTATAACAATAACAAACCAGTAGACACCTCAGAATGATTAATTAACATGAAGATGAATGGAGCTTGAGTTGATGTCATCCCTTAAATTGTACCAAAGCAAAAACTGTTTATGTCTTCAAGGATTCCCTTTCCCTTGATGATGTGATGTCGGCTCCTCCCTCACCTGG
>JAQIYE010000216.1:0-14932 GCA_034699765.1 Xenyllodes armatus
TCTTCTCACGAGACCAACTACCAAAATACATAAATACCAAAGTACAGTCCTACCAGACCCCTTCGTGAATTCCCCTAATAAAAGAAATGGAATATACCAGGGCCTCCTGACTGCGACTCCGTTGATGACAATCCCATCCACAGGATGTATTACCAAAAAAGATCTGGGTGAACCGGGTCGTCCCACTCGATCTTACTGTATGTCACCCTTGCGTGTGTGGCCAGGATGTTACGTTGGAGCTGGAAATTAAATTGAGATCTATTAGCATTGCTTTTAAATTGCACAAGTACGCTTTTTAATTTAAGCGAATTGGAACTGATTTTTTTAAATGTTAGTCAATACTAAAGTGATTTTCCATTAAAATTTCACGAACACGCAAATTCCTTAAATTTAGAGTAGAATTCAAGATATTTCCCACTTTTCACTAACAACAAATAATTAACATTTTGCCTTCAAATTGTCACCAAAATGCGTGTATTCATTAAATTTAATCAAATTTTAAACTAACCTTCCATTAAAATTACGTTAAAAGTTCGACTGCTTGCTTAAATTATGAGTCTAAATTAATCAATTTTCAACTAAAATGATATAAAACAGTGATGTTTTAATGTTTACCTTCTCAAACGCTGGTACAGACGGAGGATTTTTTTTGAGCTCGGGGTCCGTGTAATAATTATTCAAGTAGTACCCGATGCGTACAAATTCATTTTTCTTGTAAGATCCAATTAACATCACACCTGTTAGTCCCACTACCTCTCCCACTGGTATTTGAGCCGGATTTTGAGTTTCATCCTGTAAAAAATATTTAATAAAAACAGACTTTTTTGGAAAATGCTCTTGTTTTCTGTGATTTGTATAATAATTTTTGTGGTTTCTTGAAATATTTTGCTCGTTTTCGAGACATTTCGACGCACTAGCTTGCACAATTTGCAGGACCAAAGCGGAGCGGCCTTGGAGTTTTTGGAAAAACCTGACTTTTCGGGGAAAATTAACTTTCTGGAAACATACGTCCCATAGATTTACATTCTCCAGTCCTGACTGATCCCTTGACCTATACCAACACCCTACCCCTACCCCAAACAGTGAGACCAATTTCAGTGTCTTCAAGGGCTGGTTGTCGCTCCGAAACTTACCGTCTTAAAAACAAAGAAGTGCTTTCCCTCCGGGATAGGCCCAACATCAACGCAGTCCAAGGTCTGATCATAATCCTTGTTCTCGGCAGAACCCACGTAGATGACCTTCCAATCCATATCTGTCAAATAGCCAAATTGAGAATTGTGTCCAGATTATGTTTTAATCCAAAATTTGAGAAAGCAACGAAATATTTGTTAAATCAATTTTAAATCTGATCCTTATCTGGTATCATCCTATCTATGTACAAATTTCTTACCCTCCTTGAGAGCCTTAAAGGTCTGAAAGGTGACCTTGAACTCAAATGGGTCAAGGAAACTTGAGGGATTCTTGATCACTTCTACATTTTCAATATAAACACCCGTCATTCTCTCACACCTGCTACTCACAACACCTGTCAACTCAATTATGAGAACTTTTTCACTTACTGTTATTTATGTGACTTAAAAGAAAAATAGCATTGGAATATTTTGAATATTTTAAAAAAAATGTATGTATTTTTTATATGAGCAGGTTCCAAATAAATACGGAGCGGAGAGGAGTATTTTTGTACACAAAGACACAGAGGGATGAGGACTAGGAAAAGTGCAACGCGAGAACAAGAGATAAGAGGAACGAGAGAGGTGCTGGACTGCAATTTCCTGCACCTCTAATGGTAGAGGCTTATATAGCCTGGATTAATGTTAAATATAAGAAATTACACTTGTTCACTGACCCGTGAATTTCGTTGCTGATCACTGGGAGGTCAAACAGTGCCCCTTTTGGCAAAATCCCAGGAGGGGCTTAAATTTACATTTTGCACCAGACCATATATTTAAAAAATGTCAAAATTCAAAATATATGGTAATGATATTTCACAAGTGTTACTCTGGCCCTGAGACCTGAACAGCTCGAATTTCCGAGTAGAGAGACAAAACAATTGCTGGAAAAGTAAACAAAAGCAAGAGTAAAAACACTAAAATTTAGTCAAAACTCTCAAAAATCACAATTTCTAAACGTTCATGAAAAGTCGAAAGTGAAACTCAAACACGAATTTCCAGGATATACTATATAGCACATATGGGGGTTATGAAAACTCTAACAATTTCAAGTTGTATTATTTTGATAGATAATAAAAAGGTAGAAATTCCACATGAAAAATCTTGAGGGACTTTGAATTTATCCGGTGAAGAAACAAAAGCCGCAATTAAGTATAATACGAATTCTTGTAGCAATCATTGATCCCTGGAAAGTTTATTTTAAATTGTATATATGAAACAAATTCCAGTCATGATGAGAAATTAAAGTTTAAAAGTTCAAAAAAGCATATATTTAACTAAATTATAATGATATCCCCCCCTTGGATTATAATAGAGCACGAGTTCCTTTTTTTCTAAAGTTTTTCTAAATTATTCAAGAAGACTATATTAAACCTGATCATTCATTCCCTAGTTCCAGGATCCAGTCTAGTCTCGATTTCTTTGTTCCTTTTGTTGTTGATGTTTTCAAAACTTTTATTTTAATACTCCTATTCTTTTCATTATAGTATATATATATATGTGTATTCATGTGAATTCCTTTTTTAACTTAAAAATCTAACCCTAGCGTTGTTTGGAATTTCTTAGTCTTTGGAGTTTACTTGCGGCATATTTTTCATGGGCGGGTCTCTCCTCTTCATGTACGGTGGCCCCTTGAGGCCTTTTATTTAAAGAGCCGCTCCTTAAAATAGGCTTTCTCTATTATTCTTCCGTGTTTGGCTTGGCTTACTTGGACCTATTTTCCTTGAGACTTCATCTGGGTCACTTGGTTGTACGTAGTGTATTACTCCCTTTAAGGGTTCTTTTTGTATGGAGAGAACATTTCAAATTTTAACCCTTTAAACAAATTTTAATCACGGTTGCGGCTTCCTCTGTTGGGCCAAGTTGTTGTCTCAACATTTGATTTTCTCTCTTAAGATCAGCAACTTGTCTTTTCAATGAATCCAGCTCATGAGCCGTCGCCTCATCATGATCGTGTAAAGTGTTAGCCAAGCAAATATTCGTTGTTTTTAACTCGTTGATGTATTCACAAGCTTTGGCCAAAATTCCTTCTTTACTCTGAAATTTCATTAAAAGACCACAGTTTAATATTTTAAATACTAATACAATTAAGAAGTAGGATTCAGTAATTCAAAAAAAATGTACCAAGATTAGCTATAAAATCTGAATCTGAACCCTTACCGTATTGGGATGGGACAATGATCCTGGTTTAGCCGACTGATTTGGATTTGGCTCATTACAGGCTGGGACAAGTTTTGCCAATTTATTTATCCCATTAGTTATTTTATCTCTTCGTTTTTTCTCGAGTTCATTATGTGTTGCTTTTTTCTTCTCATCTCTAATTGCTGTTTTGCGTGTATTTTCGGATCCTGAAACAGACAAACAGAAAAACTGATGTACCATCGACATGTTTTGAGTAAATACATATTTCGTTTTGTTCAGTAACTCACCAAGAGGATTAGGGGAATTGATAGCAAAGAATTGACCATTCATAGCTGGAGTGATGAGTTGAACATTACCAGGAGCAGTCTGCATTGGCTGGAGCCCCATAGTCCGATCCTGTCCTCCAAGACCAACCACACGGTATGCGACACCTTTCAAAACAATACACAATAATAATTAAATTAGTATTCAAATAACGTGCCTTACTGATTCGTAATTTTAGTAATTAGCTTAAAATAATATTTAGTCATGTTAGTGGTACCTGGACTCTGTGCAAACTGAATAGTTGAATTTGCAACACCTTCAGGAATGATACTTGAAACAGATGCATCATCATCAATTGAAGTCGTCCCATCCTCCTCAACAATCGTCACTGTTGTAGAAATGTCCATACCCTCAGTATCCTCCAATTTGTACTGCATCCCACCTCCGGCCCCACCATCAGGTCCCTCCTGACCCTGACCCTCCTCAGTATTCTCAAATTTCTCAATAGCCACTGGCACTGGCTCAACTACCTCTTCAGCGGCCCTTGATGGCTTTGGTCTATCAAAACACACACAAAAAATTAAAATTGTTAATGAATCATTATTAAAAGTTAAACCAACTCGCTAAAACTGTCAATATATTAATTATTCATTTAACTAATAATTAACTTACTGGATCCGAACAAGTTTGCTACGTCCTCCACGACCACCCATTTTTGAAAGCCTCAGTGATGATAGAATTAAGAGTCCAAGTCAAAGAAAGGTGTCAGGTCAAAAGTTCAAATGAGCCTTGACCTTTGACCTCTGAACCCAATATCGGATAAGCAATAGGCTCTGGGAGGATATACACAAGTGCATGGGGATTTTTTGAAACCTTCCCGTGCACATACGTTTACCCGCCCAAAATCTACCCTTATCCGATATCATTCTCTATAGTTTTGAAGAGATGGTGGTTTGCTGACTCTTCCCATTTCTTTGAGCGAACTTGGGGTTTACATGTATTTCGTGAGACAGAGATGCGATGAGTCTAACCCCAATTTTGTATTGAAACCTAGGTCATGTCATCAAGGTTCACTTCTCATTTGGTTGTGTTCGGTTCGTGGGAGAACCGAAATTGGACCGAAACTAGAGTAAACTGAAACCGAGCTGAAATAATTTAATTTTTCAAAATGAAAGAACCGTGACCGAAACTAAACCGCGACCGGTCAGGAACAGAACCGATTGTGTATTGGTAACTGACATTATGCATTAAAGAGTTCCAGAAACAATGAATAAAATGATATTTTAACCTGATTTTGATCAAATAGTTTTCGATATTAACCACAGGTACTGAATATCTGTCAGATGATAATGGGTGAACTTATCCCTGATGAATGGGCACCATGCGATTTTAGAGCAAAGTTTCCAGATGACATTCTTCAAGAAAATCTTGCTGACCAACTATGGTTTGGTGTCGAGGTTACGAGTGCATCAGGTTTAAATAAGTTTGAAGCTGCTGTATTCATTGTTGGCATTGATTTTTAAATAATCTATGTCGGTCAGATCTTTTATAATCTTGCTGCTGGATCCAGTATCTTGAACCGTACCGTGAGCTTGAGTCAACAACAATGCGTCCCTTGCCCTTAGCCAAAGCGCTAATGAAAAGTTTAGAAAATGTTCGAAATTTGCTTCGTAAAAGAAGCAATACATGGTTTAAAATTTTTTAAATGCCTCAGTTTTTAATGATTTATTGTCCAGTTTTTTGGGGTCCTGATTTATAAAATCGAATCCAAATCGAGAAACGCTTTCGGCCCTGATTTATAGTATCGAATCCGAATCGATAGGCTTTCGGTCCTCATTTAAAGCTCACCGAAAACGGATCGAACGAATGAATCGAGAAGCTATTGTGGTCTTTATTTCAAGAACCAAAACCGGACCGAATCGATACACGATAAGAAGAGTTCCTGCATTTCCATGTGTGATTGATGTATTCAAACATTTTTTAAAGTAAAATACATAAATCTGTAAACTAAAAACTAGTGCAGTAGAAAGGCACATATTGCATTGCTAATGTTGTTGTGTTGTGAACAATCATTGCAACCGAACACCTACTAGAAAGAATCTAATGATTTGAGGTATTTTTGCCCAAGATTTTCAAGAACATCAAATAAAATGATTTTGGGTAACACAATTCTCATCGTCGGCAATGTAAATTTAGTTAAGAAGGTACCCTGTTGATCCTAGTTCATAGTGACGGAGGAAATGAACAAAAGGACAGAGAATACCCTGCTGGTATTAATATCCTGCTGTCTAACAAAAATCGTAGAATTTTGTACATTTATTTGTTCTTTTGAAGAACAACAGCTCTGTTAGAGCAGCCTTGGAAGCTGTGGTTTAAAATTTCCACAAATCACATGTATTTAGAATTTCTTCGTGGTCTTGAATCCTTGAATTTCTAAACGTAGATGCATTCCCATAATGACTTTAAATCACAAAAGATAAACACCAGGAGATCTTGCTTGTGTGTAAAAGTTCGCACAAGGAATAATTTTAAGACGATTTGAAAAAATGTTTTGTAAAATCAAGTGCAACTTTATGTTAGTCATAAATTGGCGTTGGGGACATTTGAATTCCAAGAAACACAGTCTCACGGATACATTGGATTGCTGCTAATAAATGACCATTTTATTTTAGATTGATAGGAGGCGATTGATTCAATATTGAAGGTATTTTCGTATTTTAATTTTAGCTTGATGCATTCCGAGATACGAAAACCGAAAATACTATGTTTACTGTAAATCAGGACTTTAATATGTATTAACACCTCTGACATGCACCAAGTTTTAGTAGCATGTATAATAATAAAAAATCAAAAAATTTCTCTTTGGATCAGGGGCGTTTTAATATTCAGCATCCCATAATGTGAATTGTAATTTTGAGGACGCCACTGTCCAAGGATTGTCATGATATCATATTACAGTACCATTGTGTCGTGTGTCTCATTACAATGAAAAACGCTTTTCCACGAGCTGAACATTCTACGTACCTTGCTTTTTATGATTATGCGTTGAGGTATGCAAACATTTAAATTCTCTCTTGCTTGTTAAACCTTCTAGCTTAATGGTACCATAAGAACATTTAAAGTACATACTTAAAACAACCAACTCTACTCTGTGGATTCGCTTGTATTCATCTTTTGACAAATTATGGTCCACACAAAGATGGGTTGAGAAAACAATGTTTTTAACTAAAATCTTTGTAGTTTGGTGGTGGTAATGCAAATTCCTTAAGCGAAGATTTCATAAGATTTACGGAATCGTATTATTTTAAGGATAACTTGGCAATAGGGATCGTTTGCAATTTTTCATTGAACAAAACCAAATTCCAGTACTTATCAATCATAAAATTATATAAAAACCACTTTTTTTTTAAAAAAAATTGCAGATGGAACGAAAGTTGGACCCAAATGTGAAGATCCTCAAAGTATGGAGAGCATGGGGAGATCAAAAGTGTGATGTAGCCTTAATCCTCCGACATGGTGGGATGCACTCAGAAGGAAACAGTGGCTCCAATGGCCACTGCCCTCGTCTTCCCCTTATGGACGGCTACATTGATAAACGGGTTTCAAATAAGGTGCTAAGGAGAAAGTCATCCCATCAGAATCATCACTACTCTTCAAAATTACCTAGTTCAAACGTAAGTGAGTGAGCGTCAAAATGTGTGAACTAAACACTTTCTCTTGTTTTCTACCTTCCTACGCAAGTATATGATTGGGATTAGAGCTCATTTAACACTTTTCTTCAAAATCAAATCTATAAATGTGGGACAATATATGTAAGCGTAAGGTGGCATATTTTTGGTACATACATGATTATACTGGTAGAGGTACACTTCGAGAATGGATTCATGAATTGTAGAAATCACGAACAAGTACAAAAAAACAGTTAAAGCACTCAGCCAAATTGTTAACCAAGTTAATGCTGAAGTGTTTAAAAAAAAAATTACTATGTAAATACTAATAGAGAAAGTCTCCTAATTCGGAAAGTGAGGATGTGCTATATTTCACATGTGAGTGCTTGTAATACCTTGTGCAAATAATCTTGCAACATCACAAAACAATTGATTAATTTACCTGTTGCAAATAAACATCAAGTTAGAGTGTAAACTTCCTTTTATTTAAAAAAATAAATACAAACATTTCATATTCCTAAATTAATGATCCAACCCATAATAAATTGCTGTAAGCACAGAATGTAGCAAAGGTGCGAATGGTTGTGAAGGCCAAAAATTTCATAAAATTGCCAAGGTTGTGAAGGCCAAAAATTTCATAAAATTTTGGAAAATTTAATTTTGAAAATTTCATAAAATTTTGGATTTTTAAAAAAAAAATTGGGATTTTTCATAAAATTTTAGATTTTTTTTAAAATTTTAGATTTTTAATGAAATTTGGAAATTTCATAATATATAGGATTTTTCAAGAAATGTTTGAAATTTTATAAAATTTTGTGTTTTTCATGAAATTTTGGATATTTCATAAAATTTTGAACTTTAAGTGTTCATTTTCAAAATCTGCTAATCATAAGGATTTCAAATATGTATAGGTTATAGGGTATCATATTGTTGATGGAGAAAATTGAAAAAATTCTAAGTCCCATCTTCCCATTACTTAACATGCGAGTGAAATTTTGAACGGAAAAAAGTGAGGTCAAAGGTCATGTAGAATTCTCATTTTCGAACTTGACCTTGCTTTTGATATGAAAAACTTATATTAAAAATTTCAGGTCGAAATTCGAAATAGTTTTTGAGTTATCGAAGTGACGGACGGACGGATTTGTAAATTCTCTCCATGCCAAATGTATTGAAGGTCCGTGTGAGCTTGATCGATAATATAAAGCTGCTCATGTGCATTCGCACCTTAATAATTGAAGAACCTCGGACCGGAAGGATTGAGTGTGTCCATAGCGTGGTGGACACGGTTAAGTAATCTTTCAGAAATCAGACAAAGGAAAAAGAACAAGAACTATATAGCACCAACATAACATAGACTCATCTTTTAAAATGATCTTCCTTTGACTCTACTACTTGTACTTACTAAAAAGCTCTTGTTTTGTTCACCTGTTCCAACTATTTCACTGCTTACAAATATCATTTTATTGGGGAAAAGATTTGAGACCTCATCCTTCTTCCTGTTCTTTAAAAACCACATCAAATCTCTTCCTATTTCTCTTTTAAATCTTTTGTAATTCCAACTTATAAATTATTTTTCATTCCATGCATGCATGCATTTTAAAGGATTGCATTGCTAGCTCTTCCTGATGAGAAGGGTTTCAAACAAATATGTGCCCTTGTGGGTTTTTACATGAAAATGTTCACTTCAATTTCATAATCCCCATCATCCCCTACGGAGGAACCCCGTTCCATGAGGAATTGTATTGTGTAAAACATATATTTCATATATCATAAAGGCACTCGAGAAGAAATATAAAAAGTTTAGGATTTTGCAAAAGGAAGGACTCCTTCCTAACTTCCGGTCTCAAAAACCCTCGCCATGGCTAATAAACTCATCAAGAAGACCACGGTTAATGATTACAACAACCAAAACATTCTCTTTGTTCAAGGAATGAAAGAAAGGAAATAAAATTGGCTGCACCAGACTCTAGTTCATTACATTTTTAAAAAAATAAGAATAACCTCGTCCACAAGGACATGTCTAGTCGATGTAGAATTATTATTAGTTCGTACCAACATTATTATTATTGCGGATCCTTTTGTTGTATTTTTATGCTCTTGTTGTAAGTTACTCTAATAATGACTTCTGATCTTTACTTTATATTATGTGTAGGTGGACGATGATGACGCTGAGGAGAATGATGATGGGACACATGGAATGACAGACTCAATGGAACGAATCCTTCGCCTTGTCCTTACTCAAGGGGAAACAATTCAAGCACAACTTAAAAAACTTCGGTATCAAGAAGAACAGATTGAGCGATATGAAAATCAAATGCATAGACTCCGTTCTGCTCAAGAGGGTGAGGACTATGTATTGAATTCATACTTGAAAGAAGAGCATCGAAAGACACTTCGAAGGTCATCATCAAGGAAAAAGCAGGATCGGGCCCTTAAAGATGACAAAGAAGGTGATAAATGTGAGATTGAATCTTATCCAATCTTTGGGATTCAAACCTTGGAAGAAGATTCAATCCTTTGTGAGCAATCAACCTTGATGGAACGAATCTATGAACTAAACCATCAGTTAGTCCAAGAGGAGGAGAGAGTCCTAAAGTTAGGGCTTAAAGTTAAGAAATACAATGAGCGGAATGATGACCTTGAACTCCAACCTCACAATGAAGCTCAGCCTGAACCTTTGATCCTTAACCTTGAAGACGAGATACGACAAGTCCTCAATGAGCTTGAGTCCCTTCGACTCCTCACCGCCCAACAATCCACAGAAATCCAAAAGAATGAAGAAAGTCTCTCTGCCCTTGAGCTTGTCCTTTACTCCAAACAGGATCAAGTCTCAAGTTTGACATCACAAATTCAAATTGAAGATGCTGAGAGTGAGAACCTTCATGAGAGGTTAAGTCATGGTCTCATAGGACCTCGAAGTCTCTTTTACCAATCCTTGGATCCAAACCCTCATTCCAACTCATCATGTGCTCCTCCAGAGCTACCCCCAACATCAGGAGGAAAAGAATATGAGGATACATCCGGTTCAGGCCCAACCACTGACCTAAAATGTCAAAGAATTTCTACTGGAAGTACTATTTGTACACAAGAACAGACTCAAAAACCAAGGTTGAATCTACAGATTGGGTCAAGTGTGAAGGGGACCGGAACTTCATGCCCAGATCCTCCAGATAATGACTCAAATTCTGACACTGGGATAAGTTCTCTTCACTCCAGTGGTGATGAGAACACTCTCGTCTTTGTTTTGGACACGCTAGTTTAAGAGAGAGGCAAGGAAATTCAGATGGAGGGCGTTGTACAAACTTTTGTGGAGCTTTGTCTTTCAAAGTCCCAAAAGGAACAAGTTATTTTAAAAGGTGTGAAATTTGGATGGAACCAAGAAGTCATGCTTTAAGCATTTGTCCATGTCTTTTATTTTGTAAGGAAACTCACGACGTCACGGAGATTTATATATCCAGTGTTCCATTATATATTTGTATGCAACCCGTATTACCTCATTTTGTTACAATTCTGATATTATATTTTGTAAGTTTACGATTGATTAAAATCCAATGAAATATCGTCTTGATAAGAACAAGTGGATTTTTCTGTGATAGTATGGGAACAATTTGCACTAATGTCTTATTTTTCCGACTTACTACCTTATGGACACGGCATTTGATGATTAAATTGTAATGGGGTTCTGGTTAATTTGACTTGTAAGAATTGTACTCCCAGTGTTGTGATTTTAGTTCAAATTTGTCAAGCGCAACCCGACCAACGTATGTGCGTGAGTTTCGACACATCTAACGATAAGCCAGGACAAACCCAATACCCGATTCTACCAAATCTGACGAGCAAAGCATTTGGAACGAGGTTTGTGGAGAATCTTGTACTGTATTAATAGGAAAATGATCCCTATTCGGTCTGGTGGAATAAATCAAATCAAATCATTCACTCGTCTAAAACAATGGATGGGAAATTCTCAGATCTCAATTGATCCCCCCACTCCACTCTACATCTATCTTTACAGTATTATCCCACAAATTCACATTTATATTTGGATTTCACTCTCACAGACTATATAATGCCCATCTTTCTTGAGTTTAATAATAGTGGAAGAAATTATTCTGGTCCATGAACTGGAATAAAATATTAGCACTTTCTTGATCCCAGTCCATTAGGGTTCCATCCGTAAGACTTCTTACAATATTTTAAAGTGGCTAATTTGTTTGAAGATTTAAGAACGGTTCCGATTACAATAGTAGACACAATATGAGATCCAATCCAAATCCTTCTAAATGTGATGTAGCCTCGTTAAATGAAGTGTTAAACGGAGATTAGACAAACGGAAACACCTTTTGGGGAGTTATAGCAAAATATAAAATATAGAAAATTCTAAAATTCGAATTGCGCCTATCTAATCGTAATTAATTCACATTAATGCACACCCTGTGCCTTGATTTGTTTAATTTCGAGAAGAATTACTAAATGAACATCAACTGCTTAAAAGAAGCTGTTCCTTACAAGTACTGATTTTACAGACATATCTATAGGCTAAAAACATGTATGGAAAAACAGAAGCATTCGTGAAATTGAAAAATTCAGTGGACCTATAAATGATATTGGATTTACAATGAATAAGGCAAATAGGACACTGCTTTCATGCAAAATTGCAGAACTGGGAAATGACATTCAGCCGAAAAAATTTGGGTCAAAGTTCAGGTCATCCTAAACTTTCCCAAGAGTCTTACGTGCTAATTTCCATGCAAATTTTACAATTTTTGATTTCACATTTGATTATCTGTGCAATATCATATGCTGCGTGGGGTAAAGGAAGCTCTTCCATTCATAAGCTTGTTCTACTGGTCCTAAACACCCAGTGAGATGAGATTTACGAATGAGATAAACGAATCCCCTCAAAAAGCCGAGCAAAAAGATCAAAGCTCATTTATAAAAAAAATTATTTTATAGAAAACTTTTGTACAATGAGGTCAAACATTTGTTTAAAGGTGAGAATGGTATTCAATGAACAAATGTTGGAGTCAGAGGGAAACTGCACAGTGGCTACATACAATAAATATAGCTTCAATACAGTCTGAAAATTCACAGTCCAGTAATGCTGACGAGATTGATTGGGTCGGAAAGCAGATCTTCAATACATTTTTAAACCTTTCGGTGCTTCTGGATTTGTGACCAGAATCTTCCCAAGCAAATTCAATCATATTTTGGAGTTTTGGCGAAGACAGCTGGTTGTGAATCAGCGAGTGTGCCTTCAGAATATTATTCCTGCTCGTCAGATCAACTTGAATTCCGTCCATTTGCACCCTCTGACTAATCTGTCTCCACATTATTTTGTATTGGAGAAAAAAGTAACTTAAAACAAACAAACCGTAGATACCCAATTAGGCGTTTCTAAATATTTGCACAATAAAATATGTATTTATGTAATATGGATGGGTCTATCCGCAAATAAGTTAATACTATATACATAAATAAACTTCGTATTACTATAATTCTAAAACCTGTCGAGAGGTTGGAGGATGGCTGTAGTTTTAGGAGGAATGTCCATTTTAGGCACTTGTCCTTGACGTCAACAAAGATCTCTACATCCTTCTGACAAGTTCAAGCCAGTGAATTTGGCATGACGGTAAGCTTTCTATGCTGTCAGTCTGCCTTGCCTTAGGTTCTAGTCCGAATTCAAATTTTAGACCGATCACCGATGGTCTTATGTGATCATGCTGTCTGTCCGTGTGTGTGTCTGTCCGCAAGTTTGCTATCATTTTCCATTCATTTTTGAAAATACAGATTTTCATTTGTGAAACTGTTAGATGGTTTTTGGTGACATGTTAATATTTCTAGCATTCAATATTTTCAATATTTCATTCTAGCTGTGAAGCGGTCGGTTATGTAAATGAGGTAAAACTTGACCTGGTTGTGAAGCACTTGAATGCATCTAGTGACATCTGGCCAATGCTTCCAATTTTAATAAAAGTTATTTTCGTTGAGAAGCAGCTTTTTTGATTAATTAAATGCCTGAAATTGAACCACTTGTCTATTTAAGGGTACCTAATGTCCTCCAGTTGTCAGTTTGAGGTTGTGCGATGTCAACCGGTTGTCAGTTTAGGGTTGTCTAAGGTCAACCAGGTGTCAGTTTTGGACCTTTGCACGTTTGTCAAATTGTCCTCGTATGGATTATCTGACTGTCCATTGTCTCTCGGATTAATAAGCCTTTCCAAACATCAGTTTATGGTAGTGCAAATGCCAACAAGCTCTCGCTCTCCAGCTTGCCACCACAGGTGTCAAGTTTTTTATTTCTTAGCATAATTTGGACTGGCTAGAGGCCCTGGTAAAGAAATTATGTATATTTGCCTGGAATCTCTCATTGCCGAGTCACTACCGTGAGACTGTGTTTAGGAATTAGGTATTGGTACTAAAAGAAATTGTGTGCGCGTGCGGTCACGCCTGGGGTCCAATCCAGCTAGTTATGGTCTCTTAAAGAGAGAGTGATCCAGGTTATCTCAGTATTAGCGAGGGTCTTGTCTCGGGGTCGGTGGTAATTAAGTCAGAAGATCCTCGTGTTAGTTAGGGATCTCCACGCGGTGACACACACCGTATGGTGGAATGTTACTGTATGTTGAGGTTTCTAGCTCACAGAGGATGGCTGATTAACATGACTACTAAATCCGCTTGACATGACTCAGCAAAAAGAAAGAGCTCTAACTGATGAAATCAATATGCGTATTCTCAATGAGCAAATGTTCTTGTGGTCGGAATTTCAAACAAACTAGGAGAGTATGAAATAGGCCCGGTATGGTGGCGTCGTACGCTGGGTGCAGATAAAGCTAGAAAAGGCTATTTGCATTCCTTCCTATAATATACATACATACATTCTAACCAGTTCAAGAATCTAGCAGAAGCAAACATTTTGAATCGATGTTGCGAGCAAGACACCTGGACGACACCCATTGTTTCATCTTTGACTTATCCATTTTCCCAGATTGTTGCTTTTACGAGACGTCTATGAATCCTACCCGGAAACAAGTACTCCTTTATGTGTTCCTACTCTACCAAATGAAAAGCTAACCATGAATTAGATGAAAGGTCAAATGAAAACTAATTAAAGTATACGACAATCACCCTTATTCATAAACTAAAGGTTTATTGACCCACAATAGAGAAGAAAACAGGTGTATTCCCTTGAATGCCAGGTTGAGAAGTGATTATTGATACAAAGTAGTTTGAGGTTTTAGCCAAATTAATATACACAAGTTTTGGGTTACAATGTTTTCAGACCGACGGCTCAAAGTGTTCTATATGAAAAGTCGGAAAGACGGACGGACAGACAGGACGAATGCATAATGGTCAATTCCACAGACCATAATAATTGCGCATTCCAGTATTTGCAATGTTTTAAATGCTATAATATAACACAAGTTGTCCAAACAAGACAATTATGCGCAATTTGGGCGATTCTATTGTCCTCTCTACATCATTATATGGAGCAGGTATCTGTTACTTGAATGAGGTAGAAAAAATCGAAAGGGTTCAACAACAATTCTTTAAAAGATTATTGATCTTACCTTGGGCTACCCCCGGATATTTCATTCGAACCGAAACTGGTATTCCGCATACAAATGCACGAATAGCGAAGCTGGCCTACGGCTTTTGGCTAAGGATCTTAAGTAGCAAAGAAGACTCGCTCCTAAG
>JAQIYE010000217.1:0-14921 GCA_034699765.1 Xenyllodes armatus
GGGTGGGGTTAAGACAATAACTTGATGGCACAATTTCATGCAAAATTCGAAAAGCGAATGAATCACACGCGAAATTGTGTCTTAAGTCTCAATCTCTCTAAATATCCACTGATTGTGCGCTGGGCGCAATGCAATTGTCATCAAATTGTTTTTAAAACTTTCATGACCGCGACCGGTCAAGTCTAAAAAAGACGCCCCTGAAGCAAAAAAAAAACACAATACTTTGGTCCTTGTGACACATAAGTGGGGTTCTATTCTATACATTTTCTTAGGGATTTGATGTGATAGTTGTTGTTTGTTGGATATATTTGGATGGACTCTGATTTGATCCCCCATTCTATTTTTTCCCCTTCTCTCCCTCATCAAAGAATACAGACAACAATACAACAATGGGAGTAGTTTTAAAAGTTTAGAGACGTGGATGTTTTGTGATCCCAGCTTATAAGGGTTTTTATAATTTTATAATTTTTCTTCCTCCACATCTCACCCTCTTGCATACAAAATATTTGATTAATCGAGAAAAAAAAACCGAACCTTAAACTTAAAAGTAAGTGTCTGAAAACTGTACATTTTGGGATCTTGTTACAATTACAATCTGAAAGACCCCTTAAGAATTGAATTTTCCAGAGCCTTATTAGTTGGGCAAAATTTCATATATGAAAAGGCTCTGAACATTGACAGGGTTCTAAAATATGGGACCATTATTGGACCCTTGAGCCTAATTTTGGACAAATCTCATAAAATTATCAAGTTCCTATTGTTGTTGTTGTTTGTTTTCCATTCACACCTATTTGACAGTTTTTTGCAAATTAAGTCAAACCGGAAGGAAGTTGTTGAAGGAGGACAAGGATAAGGATTTCTCCAGGAAGATCCCTATATTTTTTTTTAGCCGGGGCGAGCGGAAGTGTAAAAAAAAAGTTAATTTTTACTTTACAGTTTTTTTTTTTACTTTTTTCGCAATCTCAAAAACACCAAAAGACAACAACATCATCATCATAACCAGGAAAAGCATCATCATCCAAGTTCCATCACCTTATATGGACTCACTCAAATGAAGTGGAGGTTTCTTCAGGGGGAAAAAAAATTCCAGCAGTGATTCCTTTGAAAAAAAATTAAAAGACCCGTATTGTATTGTAAGTGTAAAAACAACCCGGATTTTTAGCTTAAATATATATATTTTTTGCGCAAGGGTAATAAACATTTAGATTTCACTGAAAAAATAGTAGTAGAATCAAAACCGTTGTTAAAAATGAAGCTTCCATATGGGGGACGACACCCCCATGGATCGGAAGATCTAATATTAGGATTTTGGTTGAGAGACGGCGAGAACTGGCTGGATTAGTGGTTAGTTTCATTTTTGAAACGGAACCGGTTCACAAAGGGGCAAGAAAAAGTTGTTGGAAAAAGAAGAAGCTCAAGATTTTAGATTTATATAGGTTTTATTCTTTGAGTTTTTCAAAATTTTGCAAAATTGAAGTTTTATTTGAATTTTTGTTTTTGAAGGGGGGAGGAACCGCTGTGATCTGACAACGACAAGGACAATAGGTGGTTCTGGGTTCAATTCAGTATCAGAGTTGAAATTGTTTCAGGACCAACCTCTGAGGTCAAAGTTCTTCATTTTAGTTGTGACTTTGAGGAAGGGATAAAAGGCTGCTGGAAGAACTTCAAAAAGTTCAATAAATTCAACTGAGTTCAAGCTCCAGAACAAATAATAATACTTCATCATGTCATTTCGTGTGGTTCGATCCAGTAAGTTCCGACATGTGTACGGAACAGGCTTGAAAAAGGAACAATGTTATGATAATATTCGTGTCTCAAAGTCCTCATGGGACTCAACATTTTGTGCTGTCAATCCAAAGTTCCTTGCAGTCATTGTTGAGTCTGCAGGTGGTGGTGCCTTCATTGTCTTACCCCTTAATAAGGTAATTATAAACAGACGCATACATGATTTCAACCTTTTAAAATATGGTAGGATCAGTGGTATTTGGCTGAACGTCATGTTGGGACCTCGATATCAAGTTCATTTTTCTTAACCATTAGTACTTTGTAGCTTTGACCATCTTGTTTCAGGCTCAACAGGTTAATTTTAACAGAGTCATTTTTCCAATACATATCACATGGGACGAATGCCTGTTTTACAATAAACATTTGTTCAAATTGGGAGGAAATTAGTTTTGAAAGCAAAAAAATGGCTCACATTAAATAACTTTCCTTTAGGAATATTTTTTGACACAAAATAATTTTACCAACTTCCTTCCTCAAATTTCCATTTTATATTGGAGAGCTTAAGCCCATCAATGTGATTTTATAGCTTAAGAGGACCTAAATGTATATCAATCCGAATATTTTACTAAAACTACTAATAAATGGGTCTAATGACATGAAAATGTGGGAATTGTCATAAAAAAGGAATGCTAAAATGAATGCTCAACACTTAAGCCCCTGCAACTTCTATTTTTTCAAGTTTTGAATTTTTCTTTTTAGAGCTTGAGTATGGAATTGGGCCTTTGCCAATTCGTTCGCTTTTCTATTTACGAATCGGAAAGATTTTTTTTAGAAGGGGAAAGATGCAAATGCGAGACCGATGTATGTAGGCCATGCTGGCCAAGTTTCATCATGTCAACCTCAAACTGCAAAAATGTTGAACCCCGAAGCCAAATGAAAACATGAAATGCTTTTTTTCATGAATTTTAGATTTGTTGTTCATATTGGAAATCGCAGTCATTGTAGATTTACTTTTATTTGACCTAATTTCAAACGATACAAACATTGGATGTCTTATTTTTTTTCATGATTTTCAGGTTGGACGGATGAATCCAGATTGTCCACTTGTTGGAGGTCATAAGGGCCCAGTTTTAGACATTGCTTGGTGTCCACATAATGATAATGTAATAGCAAGTGGGTCTGAAGATTGTGTTGTGAAAGTTTGGCAGATTCCAGATCATGGACTGAATAGGTAAAATTTAAAAAAATGTAAAAAATGAAATCAACAAATGAGATACAATGGGTCAATTAAGTTCTTTTTTGTACTTTGGAATCACTCTCCCTAGCTATTTCATTCTTAAAAATAGATTTCAATTACTCAAAAGAAGGTCAAATTACAGATTCCAAAGAACTTTCACAGTTGAATAGAATTAAAATTCTATTGATGTTGACCTTGATCAAATTTTTCCTTTTTTAGACCGATCATCGGAGGTCTTATGTGATGTGTTTTTAATATCTCATTACTTATTTCTGCCTTTGTTGTTTTTGAAATGACTATTATAGAACCCTCACAGAGTCAGTGGTTGACCTTGTGTTTCATCAGAGGCGAGTGGGTCTAGTCTTATGGCATCCAACTGCTCACAATGTCCTTCTCACTGCAGGTAAATAAATACACTACATAAATGCTATACATAGATGACGCCATTCATCAAATCAAGAAATAATTACACATTTTGGGATTTGGACATGAGACATGTCCAAGTCCAAATCACAAATTGAAGTTTTGCTTGGCCCTTGCAAAATATTTACACCTTTGAGCTCAAAACCCAGAGCCATTTTCGTTTAAAATACAAAAAGTTGTCCAATGGATGGAACCCCTTTATGCTATATATGATTGGGGCCATGGTCAAAGATCCAACGGAAATTGGGACTGTTTCAAATGAGATTTTAAATTAATCTTAACCTTAGCCCTTGTATATGACTCCCGGAACTCGGACCTGAATGGATCTGACCTTGATCCTGACCCAAAACTAAAGCTAACACTATATTGAATCCGGACCCTTTCAGTTGTAATTCGATCCTGATCCGCTAATTAGGTCGTTTTATAGTATTTTCTCAAGGGATCAACACCAATTAAAAATCAACCCTAATGGGATATGTCATGGTTTTAATTTAAGAAGCGTTGCTAAATCCTATAATTTCTTATTTGACCCTCACAGGCAGTGATAATCAAGTTGTCATATGGAATGTTGGGACTGGAGAGTCATTAGTTGTAATTGATTGTCATCCAGACTTGGTCTACTCTGCTTGTTGGAATTGGGATGGCTCACAACTAGTTACCACTTGTAGGGATAAAAAACTTCGGTTGATTAATCCACGAACTGGAGATGTGGAGGAGGTGGGTCAAGGGAAAAGTGTTACTTGATATTTCAAACCTATGATAATTTTCTTTAAAAAATTTTTTTTTGTGTGTTCCAGGAGGCTCTGGGTCATGAGGGTAGTAAAGGGACCCGAGCCATTTTCCTAAAAAATGGTCTTGTATTTACTACTGGGTTCAGTAAAATGAGTGAGAGACAGTACTCTCTTCGTGCTCCTGATCATTTGGGTGAACCAATTGTTATGGTTGAACTGGATACCTCCAATGGGGTCATGTTCCCCCTCTATGACCCTGACACTAATCTAGTCTACTTGTGTGGAAAGGTACACCTATTGACCCTCTTTAAATCCAAAGTATTTGGATCCAACTCAAAATCCAGGGATTCATTTCTTGTTTGACTCATTTCAGGGAGATAGTGTAATCCGTTACTTTGAGGTCACCGCTGAACCCCCATTTGTACATTATATCAATACTTTTCAAACTCCTGAGCCTCAAAGAGGGATTGGAATGATGCCCAAGAGGGGTTGTGATGTGAGCTCCTGTGAAATCTCTCGATTTTTTAGACTCAACAACTCTGGATTTTGTCAAGTTGTGAGTATGACCGTTCCCCGAAAGGTAAATTAACATTTAAAAAATATTTGGCTTCCTCAGTTTTTTATTTTAAAAAAAATCCAATCTAAATTTTAAATTGTTTCAAAAAAATTCCCTTTGTAGTCAGAATTATTTCAAGAGGACTTGTACCCTGATACCCCAGGGGATCAACCAGCCATTACTGCAGAGGAATGGATTGAAGGGAAGGATGGTGAACCAATTCTCATTTCCCTCAAGGATGGCTACCAATCGACAACTAAAAAACAAGTTTTAAAAGTTAAAAAGAGTGCCAATGTCCTGGACAAACGACCTACAAAGAGTCCACATCATACAAGTGGTGGTGGTGGAGGAGGTTCTACTGGGGAGACTCCAGATGAAAGGGATGATGCCAGTTCACCAGCGGAACCCTCAGTTCCAGTAAGTCAAGTCAAGTCCACTAATTTTTATGATTTATTTTCTAATAATTGTACGACTCAAAATTTAATTGAAAACTTAATTATCCTGTATTTCCAGCTTAAGATAATTGAGGATATGCAAGAGGAGATTCGTAAATTAAAGTCTTTGATTGTTAAACATGAGAGACGGATTAGGATCCTGGAGTCCAAGAGTGATGGGGATGGTGGCGGCACTGAGGCTAAGTCTGACCCACCTCCACCCTTACCCTCATCAAATCCTCCAGCCACGCATGGGAATAACAATGGAGAAAATATGGGT
Source organism: Xenyllodes armatus (assembly GCA_034699765.1). Classification (NCBI taxonomy): domain Eukaryota; kingdom Metazoa; phylum Arthropoda; class Collembola; order Poduromorpha; family Odontellidae; genus Xenyllodes; species Xenyllodes armatus. The sequence continues at coordinate 5,387 of JAQIYE010000217.1, forward strand.
CCGGATGAAGTCTGAACACTCTGAACAATACAATAGGTATGGACAATAACCACAAATCAAATCAGTCAATTGGACAACAATTGCAAATGTCCAAAACAACAACATTTACAAATTAGGTATTGGTTGGTTTAATTGAATAGCTATATAGTAAGAATTGTACCTTGGCCTAAGCCTCTACCCTAATTGACCTCACTTAACACAATTAACCTGATTCCCAACTCATTCAGATTAACTGAATGAATATTTAAGGTCAAATGGTTGAGGAGTACGTGTGTAAGCCCATAAAATGTCCAAAAAGGTTATATTTGTATCACCCTCAAAATTCTATTGCCCCATCCCGTTAAACTTTTCATTAGAGGCTGAAGTACGGCAAACTAAAATATTTTTTATTCTCGATCCGCACAAAAATGTTTCATGATACCCATGACCCTATATAGTTAGGCATGGGGTCATGATCTCAAATTAAAAGTCTTTCCCAGGGAAGGCTTTGGTGGCCATGTAACAAAAGTACAATATGAAAATGATCCGTTCAATGGTACAATCTACAATACCGCATTGGTCCCCACTGAAATACATTTTATGGATACAAACCTACCTGAATTGTTTTACTGTATTTATTTATTATTTTCTATTTACTAAGCAAATTAGCAAAAAGCACAATGGATCGCACAAGTGGATTTTTTTGATAAATCGTTCTGGGACTCTTAAATTTCCAGATCTCTGGTGCTAGATGTAGGCCTTTTTTAATTGAACCCCTGAAAGTTGTTACAAATCTATCCAATTTTAAGTCCATCCAGTTTCAAGGTTTCTTTACAAAAATCCTAAAATATGAACTATATGGTAAAGTTTTGTGATTTTTAATCGTATGCAGGCAACAGGTTCAAGGAACACTTTTAATTGTACCTATTAAACGTGTAATGCCCTGACATGTTATGCCAAAGTTCCATCGATCATTCGAGCCCTTTAAAATTGAACCTTGAACCCAAAACCAGTTTTAAATGTCAATTTTAAAATTAAAGGATCACTATTTATATAAAAATGTTAATTTTCCTTTGGCCAGTACATTTTAGAATGGGCATCAAATCAATGAAAAACCAATTTCAATGCAAAGTAAAAGTACGTAATTTCAATTTCGTAATCCGAATCCTAATACCCCGTCCCTTAATTGTTTTAAAAGTTAATTTGGGGAAATATATTTACAAATATTTAAGCAAATCATCTAAGTTTATCCATACTTGTACAGTTGGCAGTAATTAGGCCAAAAGGATAAGCTGAGGGTCATCATGTTGCTGTACAATTGAAACTTGAAACCTGTTGTTCAAGCCTTTTTTTGAAGAAACGATCCCTCCCAACCTAATTACCTTATTTATTATCATTTTATTTTAATAATAGTATTAGTTAACTAATAATTATAAGGATGTAAGATGTACCATGTATCCTCTGTATTAAGGGTCCCTAAACCATACACGTATTTTTCTTGGATGTTTCAAATGTAAAATGAATTCATTGATCAAAAAACAAAATTTCAATTCAACCAAAGTGCTTCCAATTATAATGGCCTTGATTTAATTATAATTAAATGTTAGAAATCCAGGGTACTTTAATTTAATATATGATAACTACTACTAATTAGAAATTAATAAAAATGAATAGATAGACTATATGTTATTCAATTAGTCCCTATATATGTTTGGATACTTGAGGAAATAAGAAATTAAACAAAATTTTAACAGTACTGGGTACACCGGTTAGGGAAAAGAACTGATTTATTGTTGTGTTTGCTTTTTAGAAAAAGGTAAACTTTAAAATAATAATCATAAAATAATATGCCTTAACCCACAAGATCAAATGATTTTGTTCCCTTGAAATGATTAATCTCTAGTTGCTACTCGATAATAATAAAACCGGGATTGATAAGTTGAACGGTCAAATGTTTTGATTTCCTTAAAATATGCCATTTATTTCCGCATTCACTGATTTTGTAAAATTGTTAATTTCTAGCTTAAACCTTTTAAACATTTTCATGCCTCAATTACTTTTTAGACTAGACATGCACGATCTGGAAAAAAGTATATATAATAAGTGTGATTGATTTTCATTCAAGTTATCACCAATACTCTACAAAAGTGGGCTCTTGCTCGCTGGGACAAGCGTGTCGGACAAATGGTTTAGGAAATTCTTCCCATTGATCATTTTGGTAGTTACAACTAAGAACTGCCCTGTTGGAATCAAAAATAGTTTGGAAGTTAATTTCTATTATTCGTAACAAATCAAATACTATATATCGTGCCTGAATGAAATGAAACTTACAATCGTCCTCCTGTTTGGACAGGAAACGTAGGGCTGATATTTCAGCAAAGGTACAGCCCCCAATAAAAACCACCACAGATATCTTTGGTTGTCTTGTGGGTAGGCTCGTGCTCCCGAGAGTATTTTTAGACTTGACCCTATTGTCAATATCCACAGTCGCCCCAGGAATTAATGAGTTAAGAGAATCCTTGAGGGCTGTCCATAATCCAGGTTTAAATCGGTGTTGGATCAAACGTATACTTAACGGAGCGTATCTAGGAAAATAATTCCAGATAAAAATTGCCACTACTTATGTGTTCTTCTAATTGATGATCTAAGATCCAAGTATAATGATTACGGAGTTCATGTTTGATATTTACTTACATGCTGTGGACATACGCAAAGTCATCAGGCTTTGTTTCAGAGACATCGCAAACAATGAGGTTTAAGGCCCTTCTCAGAACAGCGTAACGACTCGCTCCCTAAAATTTGGATGGGGCAATCGATAGTAAAATAAGTTCAAGTCAGTCAAATTTTTGGATCAATATATGTTGAGGGTCAGGCCATCATCATTGGCAATTTTCTAACCTGTGGTCTGAGGAATCCTACATTATGAAGCCTTTGTAAGGTTAGAATATGTTCAAACCCATAATTTTGAAGAATCAATCTTTCATAGTGCTGCATCACCTTTGGTCTAAATCCACCACTTGTTATACCTGAAATGAAATGTTCAAGGAATTATGATATCTCGTTCTCGTTCCTATAAAAATGATTGCTCCCATTTATATAAAATATTATGTTACAAAGAAACCTCAAACATTACTTTGAATTAAGAGAAGCCGGAGGGTCTTTGTGATTGGAGCCTTTTTGTGACAAAGATCCTCGATATGAGGGTTAATTTTATCAACATCGATTCCATTTAAAAGTTCTTGTTCACATTCTAAGCTCGAGAGGAATTCTTCCGATTCCGTGTTCTCCTTCAGTAACTCAGCGATTGAAGTATCTACAGATTATATAAAAGACAAAGTTAATATATGTATAAAGTAGGTAGCGCTATTTTTATTCAGCAATACAAACTAAAATTATTATTGTACTTAACATTTGAAAGGAAGCTTACGATTGGTCAAAGATTGTTTCAGAGCATTTACAGCTGGGAGCTGTTGCACGAGTCTCTTCATTTCTCCAACTGATTGAGCCTTATTCTTCTGTTTTAGAATTTCTTGAATGTCCTTTGTCTTTTGGCGTAAAAGTCCACCAATTGCACTAAAGTTTTTATCTCTTAACTCGACATACAGATCTTCGGCTGAGCTTAGCACCAGTGTCTTCGTGTCCCCAAACTTTTCTTCGGGCAATTTCACATTATCTATCAAAAAATTACCAAAGTTAAGTAGGGCATCTGTACACGTAAAAGTATAGATTTGATCGATCGTCTATATTAATTGCTTATAATCCAAACTTTTAAGACTTACTATTATTTATTTCATAAAACTCATCAATGAGGCCTTCATATGTCAATTGAGTGACCAATGGGGACAAAAGATCAACTTGCCTATCGAAAATAATCAAATTCTTGATTTTGGATCCTGAAGTCTGTAGGAGAAAAAATCCAAGAAAACCAGTTTAAGACAGTTCAATAATCAGTACTTGTCCATGAATTAAGTTTTATCAGTAATATTTCCATACTGTTAGTTTTGGTGCCTTATTTTCTTGTTTGATTGATTCCATCAATTCATGAACATGTGTAGCAGCCTGACCTTTACAAAAAATATGATCTGGATCCCCATATCTTCTCTGAAAGAAAACAAGAGCTCTGGCAATGTGATGTAAATTGGTGGCGTCAAGGTCTCCATGAAACTCTTTGAATGTCCCATCCAGTTCCATTGTGACCACATCCGTGTCCAATGGAAAAAAGAACAAGGGTAAGTCTTCAATTGAGGAAATACTTCGAGTGACTCCATGTTCCTAAAAAGCAATTGCGAAGGTCAATCAGGTTTCAAATTAATTCATAAAATGCAATAACACAAACGTTGAGAATAATACCTGAAGCCATGTTTCACATAGGAATGATGATTTTGGTAAAAATAATAAATGAAACTTCTTTTTTCGATCAAATTTCTCTTCATTTCGTATACATGAGGCCACGAGTGGCATTAGTTGGACCATTGGACGACAAATAAACAAGACTGTTTCAGGAACATCTGTTTGTGGAAGCATCCCTTGCTCCAGAGCTAACATTTTGGTAACCCCATTATTTTTAAAATCCAAATGATCTGCTATACGATTGACTGGACTGGCTAGGGCTCGATCCCATACCAAAGCCTAAAATGAAATTATACAAATTACAATTTACAATTATGATTTATTGCATGTAGTGAGATTTTTTAAATTATCATTTTTGTAAAATGTCCTTAAGGGTACCTTTTCACCAGGAAACTTTTGTAGGAGAGCCACCAAGTCCTTGTGTCCAATCTCCTTGATAATTTCTAAATCCAGAATACTATTCATAGGTCGTTGAACCTCAGGTTCACCCAAAGAAGGAGACGGCATCCTTCGACCCTGACCTCTCGACCTTGTGCCTTCACGTGAGATTGGCGAAATGACTTTGGAAAAATTAAAAAATTAACGTTTTGTAAAATATTTTATAATCAACTAAAAAATGCACTTGATTCGATTCGACATCGCATTTGTACAAAAAAGTACGATTCGACGATACCTAATTTTAAAACTCACCTTCAAGTTCTGAGGTTAATTTAATTAAATTTTACAAACTGAACATCCGGGATCACCTTTTGGTTTTAATTATTCATTTTGTACAATTTAATTAATTTCAATGAAATAATTAAACTGGAAGTTTTTATTTGGGTTCATGTTAGGTTCACTCCCGGGTTTGCCAGCATGTAAGAGTTAATGGCAAAATGAATATTGTCCGACTCCCCTTCTGTGTCTGTTTCACCCTTTACCCCAAAAATGAAATAAATTGTCGAATCAAATTCTCAAAGTTAATACAACACTCAAACGTTTGATTTATGGGGATGAAACATGATTTATTAATTATGAAAGTAATCATTTGTTTTTAACTTTAACAAAAATATTCTTTATTGAGTAACCACAAATTATTAACAAGAGAATCACAATCGTTCTGAAACCACTGACTTCACGAGCAGCTTACAGTTTAAAGACGATTAATTAGATCTAATTCATATTTGGATTTTATATGAGTGAACACAAGTTAGTAGTTTGGATTTGTAATAGGAACGTTTAGATTTGTGTTTTATACTGAATACTGTAAAATCCATATTACTTTGATTTTCTTGTATAAAGGTAAATAATTTGATCAAATTTGACTTTGCTCGAGTTTGGACTAGGAGTAGCGTCAGTTTTGTGTGACCTTTTTGGTGAACTTTAGAATCGAAGACCGGGTTAGGCAGGTTAGGCTACAACAGCAAACAATTTGGCAGTGTATTGCTTCAATCCTTCTCTGATATTATTGTTGGAATGTAATAGGTCCTGTGCTGGACTAGAGTTTAGAAGGGAGGGGTCCAATGACAATAAACTCGGAGTTTATTGCTTCGTTCCCTGGAAAAGGGCTGGAGATAAACTCGGCAAGGCGCTCCACGATACTTCCCAATAGCTCACTCTTTGAGATCACGATCCCGTACAAGCCGTCCTCCCTTGAAGCAAACAACATCACATGCAACCGTTCACATCAAATGGGGAAAAATATAATAATTTCACAATACGAATAAAATTAAATTAATTACTTACAATTTGACATTCTTTAACGCACCAGCGCGGACCAGAGCAGCAGTAGCGTTTGACAGTGCTTCAAGTGACAATGCTCCATAATGATTAGGTAAATGACCATCTTTAAGCGCCTTTAACAGGAAGTCTTGGCATTTCTTTTCAAAGGTTTTGGCATCGATTGGACTGGCAGTAGAACCCTACAAAATGGTAAAAAATAAATTACAAGTTCACAGTGCTGTCAATAATGTTGAAGTTGTTTCACTTAAGAAAGGAACGCAATATGATAAGCACTACCTCTGCAAACCAAAGTTTTGCCATTCCCCAATAAGCAATTATGAAAGGCTGCATTGCTGTACTTAAGGTATCACGGAGGAGACTAGAAATTGTGACTTCCTTTTCCAGAGATCCTGTATTGGTACGGGTCCATGAGTTCAGGATATCAATCGCAACCTGAATTTCCTAGAACAATGAATAAAAGACCATATTGCATCCAAAATGTTATAAATTTAAACCTCTAAAATGGAACGGTAGAATGCACTAATTATTACCATTTCCTCAGTTCCTCGTTGATACACGAATTCCTCCTGGAACATTTGTCTAAGGAAAAGATACTGTTCCTTTAATTTAGGTGTTGCTCGAATTTGAGGCAAAGCTTCCAAATCATGATTGGGCAACTTCAGATCGTCACTGTCCTGCTTATTTGGAACTCGGCCATCCAATTGAGCTAGTAAAGATATCACGGAGAGTGGGAAAAGAACGTTCAAGCTCTGGTTCGCATAATGTTGAAACACCATATGCTGAACTGGGTCACCGGGACCGGGAGCAACGTTGACGGTGACCAGTTCGGTATTTTTTGGCAGTATGACTAGTTCAGAATGGACTCTAAGGATGAATAGAATATTAGCTTCAAGGGATTCCCTTCTTAGAGGGTAGCCAAACTTTGATCCACGGGCAGACAGGAGACATTCAATGGATTCAACCAAGCTAAGGAGATCCTTTAACTGAATGGTAAATTCATCTTTAGAAACCTATAAGACAAACCAAAATTATATTATATCCAGACGCCAAAAAATTCCAAACAAGAAATAAGAAATAGACGAATGAAATTGAGAAACACCTTTGACATAAGAATAAGCGAAATCACTGAGAAAAGTGGAATCGCCAAAAATTTTTGATGCTCAAGAATGACTGTCGAAGCAATATTTTCAACTCCACGACGGAAACTTTCATCATTGCTTCGAAATGGTTCCTTTGACAGAATATCTCGTGCAGAAATGATATCTCCAAAACTCATGTACATACTCCCATATGATTGGCTCGTCAGCCATGAAACAGCTCTAATTAAGCCCTGGAAAACGTAATGTTCCAAATTCGTTTATCAGTCAATTTACAAATTACTTTAAAACTTTCCATAAATACCAAAAACCAAAATAAAAGATATGAAAAATTTTAACCATGATTTTAGCTCACAGTTGTTGATTCCTTTGGTTTCGGTCTTCCGAGAAGCTCATGAGCATGGAGTCTCTCCTCTAAGGTACGATCGTAGCTAATACTTATAGGAAGAATCAAGATATCTGGAATTTCAGAATTCCTCACCAAGTCCAATACTGTTGAAAGTAACCCTGGAATTTAAATACCGTTCAATCCATTACATCTTCAACGAGATGTAAAACAATGCAATTCAATTTTGAATGGTCAATTATGAGGGGCACAGACTCACCAATTTTTGGCTTTAAGGATTTCCCGGAGCGACTCCTAGTCCCTTCAATGAACATTTCCAGCGGACGCCCTCCCTCAAGAACAGCCTTTTTCACATATTCACTGATCAATGCCCAATACAACAAGTCGCTCCCAAATCTTCGTCGAATGAAAAACGCTCCAGCCTTCCGAAGGATCTCTCCAATTCCAACCATGTACTTAAAGTCCATTCCAGCAGCAATGGTTGGGAGTGGCAATTGGTAATGGAACGAAACGAACGAAAGTAAAAGGAAATCCACATAGCTCCGATGAGTTGGTAGCAGGAGCACTGGATAACTTTTGTAAGCTTCTTTTATCTGTAAGGAAATACAAGAGTTGCGTTTAAAAATTTCAAAGATATTTTTATATGAGCATATTTACTGATAAAACTTATTTCAATTTAAGGTTAACTAACCTGTTCAATTTTCGAACAATTTACTTGAATACTGTGATACAAATTCTTCCAGAAAATACTGAGGGTAATCCCTAACCACCTGATTGCATACATTCGAAAATTATGAGCCATGACGTCCAGTATCTCCACTGCTTCCTTTCGGAGCTCATCATCACTTTTCCCAGTAATTGAGGATATCTAAGTTGAAATTGACATAAGTTAAAACCTTTTTTATTTAACCGCATGTCTCTCAAAAATTGTAAAATTGAACACGGAACGACATGACAGAATTTTTGATATTGAAATTTTCTTGGGAGCTTACCTCTTTGATGGCAACCCTGATATTGGGCGACTTGAGGACAATAGAGACCAATTCCTTAGGAAGTTTACGACTCCCTCGTACAAAATATGGAGCTCCGACCCATGACCATGTAAACCAAAGAAAGTCATTTGTCAGTCGTCTCGGAAGGAGAATATCCTCAATTTCATGAGATTGATCCATCATCACTGCAACAGCCATCATTGTAACCTCGGACGCTTTTCTAAACATTCCTTTATTTAAAAAAAACAACAAATCTTTAAAAGATGCCTTGATTGAATATATATATTTAAAATAACCTTGACCTTGTTCTCTATCCTTACACCTTACGACCTTACCTCCTTGACCTTGTATTTTATGGGAAGGAATACAAATCGCCTTCTGGGAAATCATCACGAGAGCACAATACGGCCACTTTAGAACTACCTTGACCTTGACCCGAGAGAAGATGACAAAGGCACCACCAAGAGGACTACGAGTCACATTGACACGACCGGCGACCGGCTGAAATATGCTGTCCCGGACCTTGACCCTTCAATCTCTCCTGAACATTTGAATTTACAAGAAACAATCGCCTCGTAAGTGAGTGAGGTGGCCGTGACTATTTAACTAGTTTGACCTAATTACAATTAACTTTTAATGAGGCCAGCATAACAGAGCCGGCGAGTCAAGCTTTCTAATTTTACAATAAAAGTAATGAAATGTCATTTTGATATGAAAGTAAGATTTTTATAGTATTCCCGGGACCAACTTTGTAATATGTACATCAGATATCATTAGTAGTGATGTAATGGACTGTTTTCAAGAAATACTTGTACAATTTTATTAAAATTCTTAATTCATTTTTCAAGAAATTTTTGATTGAAAACTTCTTTAAAAAAGTTAATGGTTTTTAGTAGTACTAAAGGGGTTTTGGAGATTTGGGATTACAAATTTTGATAACTGATCGTAAGATCGAGCGAGTCCACGATGGCATAATGAGGTTACAAAGTTTAATAATTTTGGATTTCAGATATTTCGTTTTTTTTTTGGGGGGGGGGGGGGGAATTAAG
>JAQIYE010000218.1:0-14915 GCA_034699765.1 Xenyllodes armatus
TTTGGACTCATTTTTGGGCTTGGATCCACTCATACTCATCTCCAGCAGGACAATTTTTGTCCCTGTCAAATAAACAATAGGCGTCATGGATCATGGATGAATGATAAAAATGAATCAACTTCCAGTTCAGTCAGTCAGTGCCCTGACTCAGCCACAGCCCCTCGCCTCGGTCACTTCAGTCCATGAGTCCAGGAAGAGAATCATCTCTCTAAATGATAATGATAAATAAAAATAATTTCCATGCAATTACATTTTTCCAAAGAAGATAATAAAGGCCAGGATTTAAGCGTCAATTTTCTCCTTCACACTCATATAGCCCTAACCCATAACTCTTTACTTTTAGATTTGCAATGAACATGTTGTTTGGGAGCCAGCAGAAGAGCCCAGGTTTAGTCAGGACAGGACCAGGAGGAGATCGAGGATCGAGTCCCCCAAAAGATTCTAATGTTGTTGATGTTGATGGGTTTTTGTTACTAGTTAGTTTGATTTGGATGCAATTTTCTTAAAAATTTTTTTTTGCCATCATCAACATCAGCATGAGAATAGAGAGAGGGGAACCCCTCTTCTCTTCTGCAAAAATCTTAAAGTTCCTTCATCTTCTCCAAAAAAGAAACACCTTCTTCTTCTTATTTCCAATTCCAATAAGGACGGTGACTCAAGACAATTCATGGGTCCAGTCAAACTAGGCTCTTGGTCCATTCATCAGCTTCCTCATCCAAAATATAAAAAAATCTGTTCTCTCATCCGTCCACCACCCTTCAGTATTTGGACAATTTTAATTTGTATACAAATCGTTTAAAAAAGGCCAATTTACTCTCAAGTATTAAAGCTCTACCAAGTGACCTGGAAAATTTGTATTTTTTTTTAGATCCATGTGGATTCATACTTCATACGGTTAATATTTTTATGTTTTGCTCATCATCATCATTATCCCTCATTTGATTGAATGAACTAATTTTGAGTGAGAAGAGACTCATCACATCATCATCATCATCACATTTTGCCCTGACCCAAATTCCAGAAGTTTTGTCAACTAAAACTGAAATTTTGTGTTTGTGCTGCAAAAATTTATTTTTTGAATGTTGGTTTTCCCCTGATAAGGGCATCAAATAGAGAGGACTATTATTGACACAAGGAACTCGCTATTTACTTTTCCTCCTCCTCATTGAGTTCAGCTTCAGCTCCTGGACTGGAGAATTTTGGACAAGGACGATTGAGAATTCAATAGTGTGTCGTATTTGAGACTCAATCAGAGAGTGTTTTATTTGACTTTCAGCTCCTGGCCCAAAAATTAACAAGGTGATCTTTGACCTCAAAACTTTTTTTTTTCAGGAGCCACTTCCTGGAAATTTGAAAAAGAGAAAGGTAAGCCCAACCCCAAGTTCTCAAGTTGTATTGCTTCAAATTTTATAAGCTCTTCCAGAAAATCCAATAATAATTGTAAACAAATCAATGGAACAAGTACATTGACACCTGTCAAATCGAGTTCATCCACAACAATTAAACTTTAAGGTCCATTTCCTTTTGGTTTGTTCATATGCATGGAGGATTTCTCATAGTTAGGTCTAGCCTCAGCCTGGTCTCCTTAGAAGTTTGATATGTTTTTGTACAGTTGTAATTTAGTCCATTCATATCCGGGTTTGGCTTTGCTTGGGTTTGGAGGGTGGTTGAATGTTGAATTGGATGATTATTATTGTGGACTACTTTCTCAAATCCCTTCCATTCTCCAACATTCTTATCCTCAATTCAATTCCATATTGCATTATCATCATCATCACCCTTAAGTTAAGATTTTTCCCTCAACGAACTATTTTTTATTTTTTTAAAGCCCAAGACCAGACTGACTGACTGTGCATGAAGTGTGGAAGGATGGATAGAGATAGAACACTTTACAAAATGCGGAAATGATAACCATCAATTTTCAAGACTTTTTAAACTTTCTAAACTATATTATTCTCATGTCATGGCATGGCAATTCCTCTCCATTCCATACATCGTGGCCCTTTTTCCTCTGATCCTCGATCCTCCTCCTGCCCAATAATAATAGTAAGGAAAAAACAACAACCCCATTCTCAGACCTCATCAGTCATCAAAATCCAATACGTTCCCTTATTACCCATTTTTTGCGAAAAACAAGGAATCTCATCGTGAGATCACTAAAATCCTGCATTTGAATTCGGGATTGAGGTTCTGAAGGGTTTCGTTTCTGGTCCCTTGCCTAACTGACTGATTTTGAGATTGAAATGAATTAGTATGCACAGATCATTGCAAAAAGTACCTTTTATGCCCTGGCCCTGAATCCTCTGACATGACGTGACCATTCATTTTTTCTTGTTTTTATTATAAACAAGTTGTGTCCGGGTAGGTTTAGATTCTACAACGTACAATAGGAGGGCAGGTAGGAACTTTAAAATAATAATAATATAAAGTCCCGTTGTCTTTCTCTCTCTCTCTCCTTAAATTTGAGCTACTTTGAAGTTGAGTTGAGGGCCCAATCAGGAGGCTCTCGGCTAGTTTTTGACTTGACTCTTCTGATCCCACTCCATTCTCTATTCCATTTGTAAGTCCAAAGGAGGACAAAAATGAGTTAAAGACCTTAAGTAGGTGGAATCAAAGGAAAAGATGATGATGAGAAGGCCTCATTAAAGCTTTAGGAGGAGGACTCAACTTCAACTCCTACTTCCAAATTTTTATTTGCAATTGAAACAGCAAAAAAAATAATCAAGAGAAAAGGGTTTTCAAGTTCATCCCAGAAAAAACAATGCATAAAATTGTACAGTAGAACCCTTTCATTCCAGCTAAAAAATGACAACCCCCCAGCTTAGTACTAACACTAACACGATAAGATTTCATATTCCTGTCCAATCCACCTGTTGATCTTTCTCTCTTAATTACTTACACGGAACTCCCATCTCATCCTTCATTTCATCCCTCAGGAATGTGTTGTTCATATTCTGCTCCTCAAGTCCAAGTCAAGCAACGGGACTTTTTGGTTTTACGACATTTTTGTTTGTTTGTGTCTCATGGATCATTTCATGTATGCAGATGAGTATGGAATTCAGGAGAAGAGGGTTGGATATGAAAATTAGGCGGATCGGTCCGGGTCGTAGTTTCACACAGAAAAATTTCCTAACCCTGATCCTTTGACACTTTGGCTTAATTTCATCCATAATCCAATCATACCCTCAACCTAAAAATAGCAATTCCACATCTCTGGGGATCAGCCCTAGTGTCCAAGAATAAACACCTTAATAATGTTAAGAGAGGCCTCAGAGATCAATTCTTAGCAACAATGAGATTGATGATCCATTATCCATCCATCCACTTAAGAAAGAGGTGAACATAACATGATGGAATTTAAAATTTCACCATCCCTCCATCATCCTCATGAATGATCCTCCATAGGAGTCCATAAACAACAAAAAAGAATCCAAGTCCATCTCATCCTCATCATCAAAGTTGTTGGAAGGAAGGAGGACTCCTTTGGGGTCCTTGACTCCTCTCCATATTCCATCCATCTCTCAGGAAATCAGAAAATCAGAACAGGCCGTGTCCTCCTCAGGTGGTTCTTGCCTTGCTCTTCTGAAAACTTGAAACTCACAAAACCATCATAATAGGAGAGAGTCTGTAGGTTGTTTCTTTGAGTTGGGGTTGGAAGGAAGGGGTTGAAATGTTGATGGAGAAGAAGGAAAGGGTTGAATTGTGAATTTTCTGATTCCCCTGGCGCTTAAATTCCTTAGCCAAACCAACAACACAAAGATCTTCCTCCTACTCTACTCCTTAAAATTTTTATATCCATACTTTTGAACTCATGCATTCAAGCAGCATGCATTCAGGTTCAGAAATGCTTTAAGAGTTCAGTCCCCTGCTGTAATTCATGGAGCCCAAAATCCACCTACCTCCTCATTCTCCTTCAACAATGAAGGATTCTTGTTGGAACTTTCTCAAAATGGAGGATGGGGTTCATTCACCCTTCAGTCAGAACTTCAAGTTTATTCTTATTCCAAGGAATAATATAATAAGGGGAAAAGACTCTCCATTCTATTCCATGAAATAGAATATCATCATCAGTCAGAATCTTGATGACCATCATTGGCATCATCATTAAAGTCTCAAGAGATCTTGAGGAATTTCAAAAGATTTCATCATGTTCCATATAGGCTCAATACTTGAGGCTGATGTTTTCTGTATTTGATCTAGATGAATTTTATAAATTCTAATTTCGAATTGTGACCTGTTGTTTCATTGAATTAAGTTGACGTAAGGCTAAGGAACTGAACATGATCCTGGACTTTTGAATGTCAAATTTTGTAGGACACTGGAGCTATTTAACATTTCGATATTTCAAGAGTTTAAAATATCGTACAGTGGACAGATATGAATCCATGCAGTTCTGGATATATGTTTAGTTTTACAATTATTTGTATTAGTCCATGTTCATATATTATGATACTGGCCTCCAACAAAACGGGACTTCTTTGGGTCAGCGAACCTTTTCGAGGGACGGTTTTACATATTTTCATTATTCCAGATTCGATGAATTAAGGACAGATACATGAATATTTATTGAACCTCAGCATTTGTTGAAATACTACCGTCCCTGACACAGATAGGAATTAGGAAGGAAGGTCGTTAAGAGTAAACTTTTTAAACAATTGAGCTTGTATCATTCAAGGACTCCCCATCTTCTGTATTCTCCTCATTTAAGATTTGACATTAGGATTGGGATAAAATGGAATGGAATGGGAAATTGTGACTCAATCTCAATTATATTATTGTTATACTCTTTACAACTCCATCATCATCTAGGAGTATTTGAATTGAATGAAAACCCACATGCCTTTTTAATCCAAATTTTACCTTGTGCTCAATCCTTATACTTCCAAGGTCTTTTGTCTATAAGTAAGATTGGAATGGAATTGGAAAATTAAAATGGAATGTCCTCATCTTAAAAACTGAACCTAACCTAAGTAATGAGAAATATAAGAAAAATTGATTTGTTCTTGGTTGGATTTTATGATTGTGTGCTTTTAAAGTAAAGTTTTGATTCAAATATGACCTTGGACCAAAGGATATTGGAAAAATACACATATGATCATGATCTGATGGATTTCATTGATTCATGTCATGATTCCAATAAATGACTCAGAGCTTGGGAACTACATGAAACGAAAGGTCAATAATTTAAAAATTTAAAAACCAAAATCACTTTGTGGAAAAAGGCAAATAATTATGCATCAATTACATTCATGGAGTCATAAAATCAAAGTTGTTATTGTTTAGTTTCTTTGTTTCATTAATTTGAATTTGTTTTGAGAGAAATACTGTAAACTATAAACCTGTTGAATTCAAAAGTTGTATTTTTTGTTAGTTTGAACTGTTACTGGAATCTTCATCCAAACTCAAAGTGGAAATGAACTCCAGTGAACCTGAACCCTTTCTACTTTATACCTTAACCTAACCTATTACAATCCTCTACATTTTACAAAAAAAAAACAAGTCTTGTACTTGTTCCTACTGATATGTAGCGTAGCCGGAATCCTTTCACACCAACACATATCAACAAATATCATCCATTCAAAATTACAATAGAACAAAACAAAGGTTTCATATCCCAATAGTTTGAGAGGATATAACATGAGTTTTGTGTACAACAGGTTTTTTTCGGACCTTTTTGAATTTCCAATGAGATTTTTTCCTTTGATTGATATATGTATGAATATGAAACTTGTTTCATGGATGCTGAGCACTAATAAAATTAGGGATCTCTCCAAACAGCAATGCACTAGGTTGACTGGACTTTTAATTTGCAATCGTTATATTAGTACTATTGCAACATTTTGCAATTTTCATTCTTTCGCTGGAATTTATAAAATAAAACGATTCATAAAATGCTCGTTGAGTTTGAGTTGTTTGTCGCTTTAAACCCAATTAAACTGGTTCACTCTCTTCAGATATCATAGATACACGATTTTTGGTCGTGTGCTGCTCAAGCCCAACATCATCCTCAGGCTCCAGGAATCCTACCTTGTTTAAACAAATGCATGGAATTTTTGAATATTGGATGCAAATTTACAAATTTGAACTGGAATGTCTGGAATGAATGGGTTTTGAGACACGTGTCCTTATCACCATTTCATATGACCTCAGTTTAGTAATATGAGCATTATGAGCGGAAATGGTATATCTGAATACTCAAAGTTATATGGAGAAATTATAATTTTAGTGATAAAATGTATGCAAACGAACTTGGCTCCTGGACATGCATACATATAAGCTCATATTAGTAAAAATTGATCCTTTACTTAAAATGAACATGAACTCAATATATAATTTTAGCCTTAAGAATTTTAGAAAGGTGGTCCAGGAATATTAATATACTACTCATGTTGGGTCAGAATTTTTTCAACATTTCATATTTCTTTCTTATTTCTTAATAAAAATGAATCAATCCCTTTCACCAACACACCATCCTCGTCAGTTCGTCACCTGCATTCCCACACTCGAACGAAACTCGACAAGACAGACAAAAAAATATGGTTCCTGGAACAGCTTAAATTTCATGATGATGATGATAATGCTTTTTCTTCCCCTTCTCCTCCTTTATTAAACTCAAAAAAATTGTTCCAGTCCAGACTAAAAATATAATATAATATATATCTATTATGGAATCTAATTTTATTCTTATAATAATGCATTTACAGGGTCCTTGAAGGGTCTCCTATCCCTTTGAACAATATACAAATAATATTATCCCCGAGACTTGAACAAGCAACCGGACCCTCATCCTCATCCTGCCTGGATCTCCAAAAGCTGGAGACCCAAGAAAGAAAAAAAAAACTTGCCCAGAAAAAAAATAAGACCTTGAGAACCACCAGAAGGGAAACGAACCTTTTCCAACAACAACGAATTAAACAAGCAACCCCCAAAAAAAGGTCTATCCATAAAGAAAATATTCTCAATTTTCCATTCCTGGACCGTTCCAAAAACCCAAGAAAACCCTTTTACCCTTTATAAGACCAAGAAAAAAATTTTTAGAAAGGAGAAACAACCACCTTTTGGATCCCAACTCCATATCATCCATCCACCAAGCGTTTTAAAAACGAGGATATTTTTGTCCAACCCTGTTCCATTCCAATGAGCCTCCAATTCCAACTCAACTAAACTGGAGGAATCTCAAATGAACAAAGGAGAGGGAGAAAAAAAAAGTCCCTCCATCATAAAGAGACCGAACCCTAAGGTCTAAAATCTACAATAATAGTTACAAACCACCCCTATACGAACTTTCCAAATATAAAAGTAAGGGGAAGAGAGCCCCAAGGTCCAAATCCAACCCCCTCCATTTCCATCCCCTCCCAAAAAAAAGCACAAATTCCCATACTTTTGTCCATGGAGAAACAGCAGCAGAGTCCTGGAGGAGCTGATTGTTGTATTACTAAACCTGATGCTGATGCTAGTGGTAGGAATAATGGTAATGGTTCGAACGCCGCCTTTCCGGCCAATGCCCTGAACATGATCATTTCATCTTCGTCTTCATCATCTAGCTCTAGTAACAGTAACAACTCCTCACAACAACATCTTCCTCCACCACCACCACTCCTCCAGCATCAGTCAGGACCTGGAGTTTGTCCAGGAGGGATTAATCTTAGTGCTCTTGGTCTTCATCATCGTACTCCACCAACTGCTCATTCTCAATCATCATCATCAGTTGTCTCTGGACTCTCGGCACATTCACATCAGCATCACCTGTTGAAACCACCAAGTGGTCATCCCCCTCCACCTCCAGGTCTTTTCCCACCTTCAGGTAGTCCAGATTCTACAAGTCATAATCATAGTAATAACAACTCGACGACCCCGACCTCAAAGGGTATGGGTTCCAGCACTACTGGGACTGGGACTGGTGGCCCCAGCCCAAGTATGTATAGCCTCAAATGGAACACACAACTCCTGGCCCTCCAACGCTCTCTGACAAATTTATGGGAGAGTGGGATTGGGACGGATGCTGTTCTCCTTTGTCAAGGGACGCCACTTCCGGTCCATAAAATTATCCTCACGGCTGCCTCTCCTTATGTTGCATCTGTGGTTCAGGTAAGGATTTGACTTTGGATTTATTAATTAGTGAGAAGGTCCTCCAGGTCATGGGGTCATGACATTTGACCTTGAATATTGAATTGGGTCCTCATCCTTAACCAGAATATTTCCATGATGAGTCCTATATGTCATTGATTCGTTTTCATTAGAATGTTTCCATGATGAGTCCTACGTCATTGATTCGTTTTTGTTATCCATTTATCATCAGTGATTCATATTCATTCATCATCCAGTATCCAGTTATCAGTTTTTTCCATAGTCATATTTAAGGATATTTTTGGTGGTGGCTGGAGAATGGGAATTCTTTTGAGCCGTTATGTGAACTACTTGTTGCTTTTTAGATATATTTAGACAATCATGATGGTGAAGGAAGGATTCCTTAAATATCTTTAATATATTTCTCATTCTCCTCTTTGTCCTTGTCATAAATTTATCTTAAAACCTAAGAAATGAGGAGTCCTTCAAGGACCTTTTACTATACATGCATGACACATGGGATGGACATGGAACCTTCCATTTTTCCATTCTTTTTTTTTTTCATGATGATGGTCATGGTCCCTTCTTTCTTACAAGGCAAGGTCCAAAATATATTCTCTTGCTCTCTGTATTTTTTCAAAGACAACATTTTGGGTTCTTTTGGATTGGGCTCTCTGGTCTGGTTTCTGGTTCTGGAAGCCAAGCCACAGTAAGTCATTCATATAGAGAAATATGAAGGGTAAATCCAAGGAGTTTATCCATGAACCATGAAGGGTAAAATCCTTAGTCCTTACTAAACTATTAGACGAAAGATGAAAATGGAACAGGAAATTATTGTAAGAAAAAATAGGGTCGGGTAGTAGAAGTAGGCTCAAAGTATACGGGTTTCTCTCTCTGACTTCTCTTGGGTTTACGAATCTATGCATGGAGCATAAAAGCTCAAGTCCCAAGTGCTACCAAGAACCAAAGGCAAGGGCTGGCTACAAGTACCCAAAGAGACTTAATATTTTATATGAACATGGACCCTTTTCTATTGAGGGTACCTCTAAAAATGAGATTCGGGTCTCGCCCTTGCCTTTCTCTTCCTTACATTTTTCATCGTCATCCCTTAG
The DNA here is from genome assembly GCA_034699765.1 of Xenyllodes armatus. NCBI lineage: Eukaryota > Metazoa > Arthropoda > Collembola > Poduromorpha > Odontellidae > Xenyllodes > Xenyllodes armatus. The sequence goes on from JAQIYE010000218.1 coordinate 9,180, forward strand.
GTTCATGAACTCATAATATCAGTAGGGAAAAAAGAATGGAAAGGTCTTCTTGAATAAAATATTTCATGGAGAACATGATCCACGAACATGAAAGAGACGCCATATTGAAACCCTTCTTGGTGTGATGTGATGATGCCATTTCCAAGTTCCATGATCATTTATATTTCTTTCATGCTAACCATAACCATTCATGTCCATGAGTTTCCAAAAATAATTTGTACTTCTTGTATTTCATGAACCCAGAATTCTCCATGCTCTATAGTAGTTCTTCTAGCTTTAGGATTTTTTTGAAAAATGGAGGAAGTTGAGACAGAAATGAAAGTTGTTGGCTGGAATTCTGGAATCCTTCCAGAAACTTTGTTCCAGAAATCTTTTTAGTAGCTCGCTCAAAATAGGACTTCTTAACCCGAAAAAACAAGAACACATCAATGCCACAAATGAGGTTGAAAGTAACTTCGTAGACAATTTTCATTTCCAAGTTCCAAAGTCCATGTCTATGTCCATGATTCCATTTTTTTTAAAAAAAAGGGGAAATCCAGGACGTTGGGGTATTAAAATACTCTTTTCCTTCCTCCGTAATAACCATAACCTCTCGTTCCCCTGAGTCACTGACTACAAACTTGAGTTTTCCATGGGTTCCATGAAGAGAGGAAATCCTGGATTTTCATTAAATGACTCTCTCTTTTGGTGGATCACTGGATAGATGGATATTTTTCACTTTGTTCGAGTCCTTCCTATCCCCACCTCCTCATCTAACTATGTCTTGTATTCCGTTCTAATTTCTCATGGTGTTATATATGTTCCTTCTGTATTTTTATAAATAGACGATGGCCACATCTTCTCATATGATGCCCGTGATTGTACTTGACATCCCAGCTGAAGCTGGAAAAGCTCTCTTGAGTTTCCTCTATTGTGGAGAAGCTCATGTTCCGGTATCCATCATTCCACAACTTGTGATTGGAGCCAAGTTTCTTGGAATCTCTGGATTTGGTGAACCGGTAGGATTTTATGCAAATAATTATTAGTGCTAACTGATACTTGAAGATATTTTATGAGATGAGAATTTCATGTAATTTTTTTGATTTCAGGGAGTTCTAGAGTCTTTGACGGGGATGATCCCTGATGCCTCTGGAGGTCAAGGTCGTGGTGGTGTTGGCGTCCCATCCCCATCACCCTCACCATCATCTATCCATGATCACAAATCAATCTCAACTCCATCCTCACATCGTGGGAGTGAGTCTCCATTTGGAAGATCCTCAGAGTCTGGTGACCTTCACCATCATAACAATCTTTCCAGTCACAATAATAATCCACAGATATCTCATCTCAATAAGTCTAAAGGAGGAGACCCAACACGATTTAGTATGATGAGTGAGGCTAGGTCAAAGGCCGGGTCAATGTATCCCATTCATTTTAGTTCTGGAAGTAGTGGGAAAGGATCAAGTGCAAGCTCTGGAGCAGGTGGACCTCCTGGACTCCTTCCAAAGAAGGCTGCCAAGGGACGAGTATTCATGGGTGGAACATCTATTCTGGACAATTTACTCAAGACTCCAAGGAGTAGTGGGATTGGAAGTCATTCCTCACAATCATCAACTCTCAATTATGACAGTCCTGTGAATCTCAGTTGTTCCAGTAATAGTAACAGTGGAAGCGTTCGTGAGTCGAGTGTGGATCGGGATCGAGATCAACATCAGACTGAGATGACACAGTTTGAAGCAGAGGGTTATGGTGGTTCAGGAAGTCCATCTCCTCATCATCATCATGAAGGTCTTTATTATGGGAGAGTTCATGGACAATATGTGGATGATTCTGACTTGATGGATCAAGGGGATGGGGATGGTGACAATGGACCCATTCCAGCTCAACTCCTTGAACCCAATGTTGAGTATCATATTGGAAATGAATTCATGACCTCGGCTTCAGATCGATTCCCTCCTGCTGGAAGTCATCTTCATAATCCACTCATTGATCTGGCTAAAGTAGCCTCTACGATGCAGGCTCATCAACAACAACAACAACAACAGGGTGGAAATGAGAGGGGATCTAAACGAAAGAATGTTCGTGGTGGAGCTGCAGCTGCTGCTGCTGCTCAACTTGATGGTGGGAATGGGATTGAAATGATTTCATCGTCTGGACGAGGTGGACACAGTATTTTAGAGGCCGGCTCACCCCCAACCATAACACCCCCTGTCAAAGTGAAGGCCAAGAAACCCCCAGAGCCAATCATATGTGACATTTGTGGGAAAAAGTTTAGTAATGCCTACAACTTAAGGGTATGTGTGAACATATACATATTTAGAACATGACGATGATAAAACATTTAAAATTTCCTAATACTGATTTGTTGGTTTTTAAATTTCCAACAGGTTCACATGGAGGGTCACTCAGGACAAGTATTTGTGTGTTCCGTCTGTAATCATGCCTCACGGTCTCGGGATGCTCTAAGGAAACACTTTGCATATCGTCATCGTGAATTGTGGATCTCTGGGATGTCAGCCTTCCGAAAAAATGTTCCAGGACGAAAATTGAGTATCTCCAGATCCAATAGTATCATCAAACAGGATCCAGATGGGAATGAGCCCAACAACAACAATAATAATTCTCCTCCCAACAATAATACTCTTTTGGATGCAAATGGTAATATTAATCTTAATAGTATTCGTGGTGGTGGGTCAGATGGGACCCTCACTATTTCTGAGGCCTTTCCAGACAATTCTCAAAAAGGAATCAAGTGACTTAAGTAGAAGACTAGGGTTGTTTAATTCAGTGGCAGCTTAAGACTCTCGATGCAGTAGTTTTTCAACGAACCGTCCATTTTGTAAAATTTCGATTTCCACTAAAGCTCAGTTCAAAGTTCATAACCGAGAACATGGACAATAATAATACACGACTATAATTTGTACAAATCCATTCTTAATTCAAGGGTGCAAGAAATAATTTACTTGATTAGACAATAAGTAGCATATCAAATATATTTGTATTTTTGTATATACATACAAAATTTATGTTAGAGGGTTCGGGCAACTATTAACTAATTATTTAAAAAATTAACTTGTAAGTATACCACACAACAAATTGCTCGACTGCCACTTTTGTTCGATTCAAAAAAAAAGTATTTTCTCATAATTATATGTAGACATTCAGCTTTAGCTAGTAGAATATTTATATTTATATATGCAGAACAAAAGGTATTTAGTGGTTAGAGTTTGGGTTTTTATAGTGCACAAAAGTTACTTATAAACTTCTTAATTACAAGGTTAACGATATGAAGTATTTTGTATTTTTTACTAATACACGCCCTATAAATAACAAGGAAAAGGCACAAAGGAAGGGATGTTAAAGTTTAAAGTATTGTTTAAGAATCAAAAACATAAGTTTTACTTATCTTTAAAAATACGATTTCGAAAATTATAATAACTAGTGCAGCTTTCTGGGGCACGCTTGGAATTCCCATCGCATCCCCCTATTATAACTGGCCAGGTTACTTACACGGTGTATTTTATCAAATGTAAGATTTTTAGGAATTTTTTGTTAAATAATGTTAGTTGTTAAAGTTCATTTTAAGTTTGATTGAGAGTGACTGTTGATTGTAAACCGAGTACCATGAATCGACTAATTTTAAGATGGATAACAAATATTTTAAAGGTTTATAGATATCGGGGGAGGATGGTTAAGTAATGGATGAATCGATTTGATTGATGTGATTTTGTAGACACCTTCAAAGTATTTGTAATCAGCTACAATTACAATTTAGTGGTATTAATCAATTTAGGATTAAGGACATGTATTATTGGAAACAATTAGGACTGGGCCTACTACACAAAGACATTTAGGAAAGGTTCTAAACTAAAATTACGATTCATTTTTGATTATTAGAAAATGGACACAGGGTGATATATGTATAATTTGAATCGAATAAGGCTCATTGAGTGGGTGGGTTGTGGATCTTAGAGACAAATATTTACTATTCGTTTTTGGGGTTGTAAGCCCAAATTGAGATTCCAAATTTTTAAAAATCCGCTGTCCCATTAATGAAAGACCCTCAAAACCCTGCATTTGTACTTGTAACAATTCACAGTTGGCCTTGAGTAACTAAATGCCTTAATAATATGTTAAAAGTACTTAATGCGGACCATTTATAAGAACTATCGTAATTAGCTAGAATTTCGAAAATTAAGTTTATTTATTTGTTGTGTTCTCAGGAACATGAACCAAATGTAATTTAATCGTATTGTTGTAACAAATATATGTATTTCTCCGGCTCTTATTAATAAATACGTTACTAGCTTTTAATTCAAAAATTCATCCAGACTCCTGAAAAGACATTGTTTATAATTTATAGGAAAAGTTAAACTTTTTGAGCGATGAGGAGATTTTTAAGAACAGAAGTTTGAGATAAATTAGGCATAATTTCATGGCAATTGCAAAAAGAATGATTCTACGCTCTCGTTCTCAATAAGTAGATTGGGGAACCTTGACGGACGAAATTCCAACAGCTATACTTGGGAGCTCTGTTTCTGCCAACGTATTTGGTCCTCCTCTATTTTCTCTTTGAACAATAAAATTGTTATCATGGAGGAGCTCCGCATAATTCATGGAGTGATTGTAGGCACCAATCCCAATACAAAAACATTATGAAGGTGACGGGGTTAAAAAGGTTCAGGGACACGGATCTTGAAGAAATTCGATGTTTGGGAGAGCGGTCATCATGAGATTTGGTAGGGTCATTCGAATTTGCTATGTTCCAAATATTAATTTTAACATATCCCCCATCTATTGAAAACTTGTTTTGAAGAAATAGATAAGGCCTGCACTTATAAATCGTGAAAAATAGCCAAATGAGCACTAGGAGAGCATAAGATATTACCATCACTCCCAAAATCGGAAGTCCAAGTCTACACAACCATTTGAAACGTCTCAAGATAATTGGATGTTTCAATTTCGTTTTGGGAAAGCTTTCGATACATTTCTGAATTACATGGATGCAAATGGGCTCAATTTACATTTTATTGAATTCTATTATTGGTTTGGTTTGATGATATCTAAGAAACTCGATGAGAAAATTGGTCCTCGAGTCCTGTCTTTGAGTGGTCATGTAACTAGTGTTATTCAATTTTCTGGGATTTGTATTTTGGGGTCATTGGTTTGTTTTCTACTGGAGCTTGTTATCCATAAGACAAAAACCTGCCCCTTACGGGGCAAGTTGAAGACCGACCAACTTTGGACAACCTTAAAATGTATTTTTAATGGTTTTTGGACAACCTTGAACTGTCTTTTTGTTGGCGTTTGGAAAACCTTAAACTGGTTTTTGTCGCCTTTTGGACAACCCTAAAAGGACTTTCTGTTAATATTTGGACAACTTTACAAGACTTTTGTTGACCATGCATACATCGAGCAGAAATCATCAGACTCTTGGAAGCATCTTAACAAAGTTCACAGAGATCTTCCAATTTTATTGTCGTCTAAAAGCCAACAAAACGTCAGATTATGATGGTCCAAAAGGCCAGGTTGTTGATCGGTCGCAGCTTGCCACCACAGGTGGCAAGTTTTATACAAACGTGACCTAACAGTGTAATAAGTGAGATGTGAGTGCGAGTGTGACAATTCCGATTTTCATTTCCTTGTTCCTTGAGTTTAAATAGAGTTTAGCTCCCTGGATGAACAAAAGCATTCGAAAATTAAATTTCCAATGACCAAAAAGACGCCATATCATGATCAATATGATAACAAAGGTGC
>JAQIYE010000219.1:0-14861 GCA_034699765.1 Xenyllodes armatus
AGTTATCGAAGTCACAGACAGAGGACAGACAGAGGACAGACAGACGGACGGATTTGATGAATTCTCTCATGCCAAATACATGTAAGCTCCGTGTGAACCTTTTCGATATTATAAAGATGCTCATCGACATTCGCACCTTAATAAAGAATTAATAGTAGATGTGAATTTCATACACATGCAGTTTTTGAAACCAAAGTTTCAGCTCATTCTTACTCGGACTCAATTTAGTTAGTCAGACTCCAAGAACAATTCCCCTCTTTTAAAAGGGTCAAGGACTTTAAAATGATTTACATGGTTTTTTATATCAAAAAATAATTTTTGCGGAAAGGGATTTGGTGGCCCCTGGAACTATTCTGGAACAACAGGACCCGAACTCCTCGGCATGAGTCAATTGTTCATGTCAACAAGTCACCAAAAATGTCTAAATTCTCATAAACAGAATAAGGGTTTCACAATCCGGACACGGACTATTGGATCTTAGATCCATTTTACGACAAGGCCCCAAGGACACTGGCTAATGGCTCATAAAATAGCACACCTTTTTTTCCTGTCGGTGACCTCATCATATTTCTCATATAAAGAAAAAATTCCCAATGTCATCTCATATCTCATCTTTCTTGATATAAACAAATCTTAATTCTTGTAATCTTTTACAAGTCAAAGATGCTTAAATTTTGCTGTTGAAGCCACATACTGAGAGATCTGGAGGAGGCATGACATGAGACATGACCATATCACCATCATGCCATGTCATGTCACCGAAGAATAATAATTTCTACTCGCCTCCTCCAGAGACATGACACATGAATGGGAAATTGGATCTTAAATTCTTAAAGATTGTTCTCTCACTCATCAGAATCAGAATCCTTTGTGCAATTTTTTTTGTGGAACAAGGCTAATATTCAAGAATTAAAAAGTATTCTATTGTAAAAGTGTGGGGATGGGAATTAATTTAATTCGGGTTGTATCTTGTCATATCCGATTCAATCAAACCTTTAACTCAAAATCATGAAAACGACGATGCAGAATCGACCACTCGAGCGAGTCCAGAGACCCGATTTGCCCTGAATACCTACAACGAATGCTATAAATGTGACATCGGATTCGGGCATCGTGCGTCGTGGCGAGTCCGAGTCAAGTCGGAGTCTAGTTTTGAAATGGGCCCGAGTCCAAACTCATTAACACCTGTTGTAACTGTAACTCATTTTGTAAAATGAGCTACAACATTTCAGGCTGACCTTGAGGAACCATAAATTCTGCAACCGTACTTTTTTCCTTTTATGTAATAATCCTCAAAAAAGCAAAGTCCACAATAACAAAACAACTCACATAATAGTACACATTTATATGAGCCGAGGATCAGGAAAGTTTATCTTCTCACAAGTCAAATCCTGAAAAAATAGTTAAAAGTTGACTGTATTCAGTAGTATTAGGTTAAAGGGTTACGTTTTATTACACATGAGAGATGGCTCATAAAAATTCTTTGCGAATTACTATTACAACTAATCCCACTCACTCACTAGTAATTCTAAATACTATACCATTTATGGCATGACCACTTTGCATTACTAGTTTTATCATTCATAGTCATTTTTGTTTTAGGATTTTTTACAGATTTTTAACTACCATAGTTGAGTTTTATTAAGCTGTAACTATAATTAGAATATACGCCTTTTTGAATCATTCCTGGCGTCTTGAAGGTTTGGATTTTTAGATTAATTTGCATTACTTATTAAGGTTAATAGAGTTGATTCATTTTATGTACATTCAGTCATCATCACATCATTAATCAGTAACAACTAAACTTATTTAGTCATTCTCCACGCCCTTTTATATAAAAACATTTAACTTTTTATGATTTCCTGTCAGCAAATTGAGTGTCTCATTTTCCCCCACAGTCAGTGTCGCCCATCTCGATTACAGCCAGTTTAACGCCTTTTAGGAAAACTCGTTAAAGTTCATTTTTGTCCTCATAAAAGCGACTTAAAATTAGTTATCATTAGACCAATCCAGAAGTTGAAGGTTTATCAGTTTTCTTGATAATTTTTACGATGGCCATTATACAGTTTACTAGTGAGTGAACGTACCCGGTCAAATTAAGACGTGTGTGTTTCCACAAATCCTAAACCGGTATACTATATTGTCTACTTGATTAATTTGATTAGGGTCCATACAATTAGGGTAACTAATTAGTATTTATTAACTTTTAATTTGTCACACCTGTCATCTCATTAGTATTTGGGAAATGGACAAAATGTAATCTCAAAAATGTGACACAAACAAAGACAAATCCTTCTTCCTTTTCCTGTGTACAATTTTGGTGTTTTATTTTGGTTGGGGAGAATCACCGGCGCATTGAAAACTTTCAACTCACAATCACAATACAAAATACAATATACAATGCAATTTAGTAAAAATTGCAAAATAAAAATAAATTTTTTTTTTTGTACAAAAAATTTTTTGTGACTACTGACACTGCACTGACATGACGGGTCTTTCATAATTTCTAATTTGAGCCTAACTTTTTGGAAAAGCTAATTTTTTACCAGTTGACAAGTTTATACAAAAAAAATTTGTACTTTTTTTTCAGAATTAATTTAATAAAAAACCCAAGTTTTTGTTTTGTGGTTTTTTAGCTAGTTGGTTAGTTTCTGGTTTTCATTACTCACGAACTACTACTGCACGGTAAGGTTTATGAGCTAACATTTTGCTGTGTTTAGTATTTTTTGGGAAAATGTGGTCTTTTCATTAGTCAAAATATTAGGTTTTTTTTTGTCATTTTGTGGTTAATTTGTAATTTGATGTTTTATTTTAATTATTTATACACTAATTTGTAATTCGCATTTCTCATTGAAGTCTACACACAGTTTTAACTACTAGCTGTCAGTTTGACGTTAGTTTGTAGGTCGAGTTTAGTAAACACACGGCAGGTCTAGTTACCGGCTAATGGGCAAACTTTATTTTATTGGCCAAAATTATAATTAACTTACTATTAAAATTAATCATATATTTTGTTACACGTTTATTTAGACGGGGCAGAGCCAGTGGTTCACCAGCGACCACCGTGACAGGAAGTCGGACAAGTCAAAGTTCTGCCAGTGCAAGCGGAAGCTCCACCACTCCCACTCCCCGCAGTAGTACTAGTAATAGAGTCCAGTTTCATAAGGATACTAAAAATAGTGCTCAATCTTCCAACTCAGGTCAGGGTCAAGAGGACGAGTCTGAAGAGATGGATGCTGAGAATGAGCTCACTGCTGAACATGCAGCTTGGAAAAGAATTCAACAAAATACGTTCACGAGGTGGACAAATGAACATTTGAGAAAGGAAGGACTTTCGATTCTTTCCCTTGAGACTGACCTCTCAGATGGATTGAATTTACTGGCCTTGGTTAGACTCCTATCTGGAAAACCCATTCCTAAGCATACAAAGAAGCCTACATTTCGGTCTCAAAAATTAGAAAATGTATCAGTGGCCCTCAAGTTTTTGGAAAGTGATGAGGGGATTCGGATTGTTAATATTGGTAAGGGAAGCTAATTTTGATAACCTGAAAAGCCCCAAGTGTAAATATTAAACATTTAAAAAAAAATATACTGTACATTTATTTCCAGACTCCTCCGATATCGTTGATTGCAAGCTCAAGTTAATCCTTGGTCTCATTTGGACCTTGATTTTACACTATTCCATTTCCAAACCCCAATGGGACGGGGATGAAGGATATGCCAATGAAGGGGACAAGGGCCCAACTCCTAAACAACGGTAAAATATTGGACAAAAGCTTTAATTATAAAGCCAAGTGCTCAATTCATTCATCTTTTGTAAGCATTATTTTTCATACGATTGAGCTATTTAATCACAATTTCATTTCAGGTTGCTCAATTGGGTTCAAGCCCGAGTTCCAGAGCTTACAATCACTAACTTTACCTCAGACTGGAATGATGGGATTGCAGTTGGTGCTTTGGTAGATGCTGTTGCTCCTGGACTATGTCCAGACTGGTCCGAATGGAATCCCAAAGATGCTCTGAGTAATGCCTCTGAAGCAATGGAACTTGCTGATGATTGGCTGGATGTTCGTCAGGTATGTTTTTAGTTTAACAGTTCCTATAAAGTGTCCTGCAAGAAAATTGATTTCTAAATATATGATTATTTTATACACAGCTCATAACACCAGAAGAGATCATTAATCCAAACATGGATGAACTCTCCCTCATGACTTACCTTTCTCAATATCCAAGTGCCAAATTAAAGCCTGGAGCTCCACTCCGGCCTAAAACTTCCCCTGCAGTTCTCCATGCCAAAAATGTAAGGGTCTTCGGCCCAGGGGTTGAACGCGGTCTTCGATCCCAAAGGCTCACCCATTTTAATGTGGATGCAAAAGAGGCTGGGACTGCTCCAGTCAAAGTATACATCACTGATGCAAAGGGTCTTCCCCTCCCATACGAACTATCCAAGTCTGGAGAAGCAACCTCCACGATCCAATACTCTCCTCCGTCCCCTGGAACCTATACAATTGTTGTCAAATACTCGGGTGAGGATGTCCCAGGGAGTCCTTTCAGAGTTAATGTTGAACCACACTTGGATGTCTCGAATGTAAAGGTCATCGGACTTGAACCAAGTAAGTTAACGTTAACACATATCATATGAATATTTTACTCCTTATTTAATTTTGCAATCATATCGTTGAACGCAAGCAAGAAGATTGATAATGAATTCATCATCAATACTTATTCGGATTCCAATTCAGTTGTGCCAATAAATTCTCTTCAAGAATTTCGAATCCTTGTTCCTCCAAATGTCTGGGACCCAATTATTTCCATTGAATTGATCTCACCATCAGGGACCCAAGTCCCAGTTTATGCTGCTTCAATATTAGGAGGTTACATGGTAGCCTTCATCCAAGTTGAGCTTGGAGAATATTTACTGGAGATTTCGGCTGATAACTTGCCTTTAAGCTCAAGTCCATACATAATTTTGGCGACCCCCATCCCTGATCCCTCAAAAGTACAAATTCAAGGACCAGGTCTGTCTTCAGGAATCTTGAATCAAGAGACTGTGTTTAGTGTTAATACTCGTGGGGCTGGTCAAGCTTGTCTTGGTATAACTATTGAGGGTCCAAGTGAAGTTCCAATTAAATCACTTGATCATCAAGATGGGACTTGTACAGTGACCTATGTTCCACTGGAACCTGGAGACTATTTTATCAATATAATATTTGATGGAAGCCACATTCCTGGATCTCCATTTCAAACCTTGGTGACCCCATGCCATGGTCAAGATCTTGCTAAGGTTCGAGTCTATGGGACTGGTATCCAACCACATGGTATTCTTAAACTTCATTGCGTGAAACTTTTGGACTAATCCCCCAGTGTGTCTGGCGTTGTGTTATTTGCAGAGTGGCGCCTCACCGTTTTTGCTTTTTGTTTTAAAATTGTATTTGGTAGATTTGAAGTTATGAGCAATGATGCAGTTTGTCCTTACGCATTTTGTTAAAATGATTTCTCATTGAGTTTTCTTGTCTTATAGGTGTCTTCGTGAACACCGGTGCAGAATTTGTGGTTGATACTTTGGATGTTCCAAGGGCTGGAAGAGTATCTTGTACGATCAAGGGTCCAACTGGAGTTAAAGTAGAGACGTTGGTTGAAACATTGCCAGATGGAACGACTCAGGTCTCTTACACTCCTCTTGAAGAAGGACGTCATTCCATTGATATATTCTGTGATGGGATCCCAGTTCCTGGTTCTCCCTTTGCCGTGAATACGATTCAAGGATCAGATGCTACAAAAGTGAAGGCCTTTGGTCCAGGTCTGGAAAGAGCCTTCGTGGATTCTCCAAATACCTTTACAATTGAAACAAAAGGTATGTTAAGTGACGAGCTATATCTGTTCTCAAGGAAGTCTAAAGTTTTAAAGCTGTTCATGTTCTATATTCTACAGGTGCAGGAACTGGAGGACTTGGTCTGGCCATTGAGGTACGCTGTATAATTGCAAAGCTTACACTTCTTCTGGAATCGCCGCCAGTAAAAAGATTTTGAAGAAAACTTTTGTTTCTTTGATTTTAAATTAGGGTCCATCTGAAGCCGTGATGACATGTAAGGACAATCGTGATGGTTCTTGTACTGTTGAGTACATCCCAAGCGAGCCTGGTGATTATGAAATATCAATCAAATTCTCAGATCAGGATATTCCTGGAACTCCTTTCAAGGTATTGCCAGTGGTATCGTTAATAAAATATGTAGATCTGAGTTCATACCTTCATCGAAAATTGAAATTAAACAATCAAACAGGTAACGGCTGACAATGCTGTTGCGCCTTCGTCTGTTCGAGCTTATGGTCCTGGACTTGAACCCAAAAATTGCCGTCAAGATGTTCCACAAACTTTTAAAGTTGACGGTTCGAAGGCAGGAAAGGCTCCTCTTGATGTTAATATTACTGGTAAGGAGAGCTGGAAACTGGGACCCCTCATTCCATTTGTAAACATTTTCAATGTCTATTTTTTGAAACAAGTGTCTCGTCTTTATCTGTAGGTGTGAAGGAGCCTGCTCAAGTAAAGGACAATGGAGATGGAACTTATGATGTGGTAATTGATTAACTAAACCTTACTTTTGAGCTTTCAACCTATTCAAACGGAAGTATTAATTTTATTAAAAAACATGTGAATATGATTTTATAGACTTACATTCCTCTTGCTGCTGGGAACCAAGTATCCGTCGCTCTTAAATGGGATAATGAAGACATTCCAAACACGCCTCTTACAATGACTGTAAAACCTAAATCAGAACCATGGAAAGTCAAAGTGTTAGGGGTTGGGGTTGATAAGGATCCTGTCCCAGCGTCTCTTCCTGCCAAGTTTGCTGTCGACGCATCCGATGCAGGGGCAGGGAAATTGGCAGTTAAAGTTCTTGTACGAATTGTATTCTCGTATACTTTATCCAAATCATCTTTACCCTTTCAAAAAATATTCAATTGGTTGTATATTATCATATTTTGTTATATTTTGATTAGGATCCTGAGGGCGCTCCACGCAAGGTCAAAATTACTGAGGATGGAGAAGGAAAGTTTAATGGATCCTATGTTCCAGACTTGGTTGGGGAATACGAAGTAAGCGTAAGCTTTGATGACAAGGAAGTGCCAAACTCACCTTTTGTGATGAAAGCAGTGCCGACAGGTCAAGTGAGTGATTAAAAATATTATGGCAAGCCGTCAAAATTACTAAGTTTCAAAAGGATTCACTTCACTTAACTTCTGTTTTGTGTATATATAATAGCCTGATAAGTGTACAATCACAGAAGGACGGTCAGAGGTTGTTGTTGCTGGACAGGAGAATTGTATTACTGTGAATGCTAAAAATGCAGGGGATGGTGCTGTGACATCTCGGATCAAATCAAAAGCTAAAGATAGGTATGTTTTGACTAACTTTCAGTCATTTTCCATGTTTAGACTCTATTCGACCTAATTGTGATTTCCGGTGACTATTTTGTTTTAGTGAGGTAGCCACTGAGGTTGAGGACAATGGAGATGGAAGTTTCAGTGTTTATTACACGGCCAAAGAACCAGGGGACTATGATGTTAGTCTCAAGTATGGTGGCCAACCAGTCCCGGAAGGATCCTACACTTTCACTGTGAGTTTAAAGTTACATTTCCTGTTTGGATCAAGTTCGGTACTTTTCTTTTGTTATTTTAACAAAGTTTTTAAACCAGGGATGGGTTGATACGATACTTGTGATAAATGATAAATGTGATGACAGTTTGGCTATTCACCAAATTGGCGTGGAGCCAAGAAAAAAAATCCAGTGTTGAAACAGAGACACGCCATGTGCTTTCTTTAGATTTAAGTTTCACGAGACGACGACCGAGAGCTCTAGTTCGACCACCTGAGACAGTTTCTTTCTTTTTAACGGTTCTTATCCAGGCTAAGCAAGCTACTACATTTATTTGGCCCAGGAACAAGGGCGTGGGTGGGACTAAGCGGTTTTTGTAATGGTTGGCTACTGTTGAATGAGGAAAGATAAGGATAGTATAAGTGGTGAAGGGGTTGAAACATCTTCCGTTTGAGTTTTTTTCTTGCCGATCTTGCCCGTAAAACGAATGTAAATTATTGGAATGTCATAGAAGATATTCCAGCAGTGGCCAGGTTCATAATAGCTGTATTAATAAATTTAACGACCCTCTCAAAACTCAAAACCATCTTATGACTTTCGAGGCTTAGAATGAGCCAGGGCAAGGCAAGGGATATGATATTGTAACTTGCAACAGTCTTTAGGGGATCGGCAAAAGTAAAATTGACCTCAAGATCAGTCTCAGATCTTAGTGACTTTTCTGGAACAGATTTCGGATCCAGATTGAGAGGGTGCGGTTACAAGAGAATATTTATCTGTAGGACCTGGGAAAAAGTATTTTTGGATACAAAGACATTTCTTTTGGATTAAGACTTTTGGCTATTTTACATTAAAGCTGCGTTCTACATTATTCCATGGTGAAATTCCATCTCGTATTTACTAGACGCTTATTCTTGTCTTCATTAAACCCAAAGTTTTAATTAGGAGCACATTTAAAGCAAAAGGCAAATCGAGATTTGCTAAGTCCCTTCATCAGTGAAACAGGTAAAATGAAGTTTACGGATATTAGCACGATTAAAATTCAATAGAAGTCCACACGCCCAGATTTAAAGTTTGTTGTTGAGTTTACCGGATCCCAAATTTTACATGCTGGGTACTTTTAATCTATATTACGAAGTAGATTAGATAACTAATTGAATCATGCTGTGACTGTCTAGTTCAGAATAGTTAGTTACTTTTAACGCTAACAAATTTATGGGTGATGATATAGTTTATGATCATGTCATCCTTTAATTACTTTGGGTTAAGCTACTGGATGAGCCCTCCGCTTTAAAATATTTTGTTGTGAGCTTGAGGACTGAGGAAATAAGCACCCAAAGCCAAGGGCTTGTGGTTTTGACAATTTAGAGTTACGGAAAAGTCGAAAAGATTAGACCATGCTTTTCTAAAGCCTACTTCTATAATTAAATTTATGAAATAGATATAATATACATACATAACTGTTTTTCCCAATTTCGTCACAAAGCCTTTCGTTCATCCTTCCTTGAGACTATTTATTTAAAATGTATCGAAATAGACTTTCTTTTCTAAGCCTTTGTAATTGCGAACACCCTAAATTTCCATGGAGGAACTCTGAGCTCACGGGTTGTGGCTACACGTTTCCATTCCCAATCAAGACTAATTTTAATGATTTAATTATCTCCCAGGCGGTGACTGAGACCCTTGCAAAAGAGGAAACTTTCAATCAGGTTCACGCTCAAAATAATAGTTCAGGCACCCCTGGACCATATCGAGCCCTTCAACTTCCACAAATCCCTGTCCCTTCTACTGGAGGAGAGATAAGTGCAACTGTCAAAATGCCAAGTGGAAAAACTGACAAGCCAGTCATAGAGGACAATCGAGATGGGACTGTTAGTGTCAAATACTTGCCAAAGGAGGAAGGCCTCCATGAGCTTGCTGTCAAGTACAATGGAGAAAATGTACAAGGTATGATTTGCAGCCATCTCTGGTGAATTTAATTTTGTAAATTGTTCTGGAAGTACTTTAACCTTTGATAATTTTGAAACTCCAGGATCCCCGTTCAAATTCCATGTGGACACTATTAGTACTGGATACGTAACTGCTTATGGACCTGGTCTAACTCATGGAGTAAGCGGTGAACCAGCTCATTTTACAATTTCAACAAAAGGAGCTAAAGTCGGTATGAAATTGCTAAAACTATTTGATTGAAGATTGAAGAAAGTTAGACGACGCGGCTGTTTCGTAGCTGGATGCAGTTATTTTAAATGAATAAATGATTTTTGTATTTTTACTCATCAGGAGGTCTTGGACTTGCAGTTGAGGGACCAAGTAAAGCTGAAATTAGCTGTCACGATAACAAGGATGGAACAGTCTCCGTGTCATATCTTCCAACAGCTCCTGGAGAATATAAAATTTCTGCTAAGTTTGGGGACAAGCACATTCGTGGAAGTCCCTTTACAACAAAAGTTACAGGAGAAGGACGGAAAAGGAATCAAATTTCTGTTGGCTCATGTTCTGAAGTTGCATTTCCAGGAAAAGTAACGGATAAGGATTTGCATTCTTTAAATGCTTCAATCTGTGCTCCTTCGGGATTAGAGGAACCATGCTTTCTTAAAAAGCTCCCAAATGGAAACATTGGTAAGTTCTATTTTGGCTTGTATTTCAGACTTTCACATTTATGAACTTGAGTTAAAACTTAATGTTTTTCCATACTTTTTTTAAGGAATTTCTTTCACACCTCGTGAAGTTGGTGAGCATGAGGTTTCAGTAAAGAAGATGGGGAGTCACATCTCAAATTCACCCTTCAAAATCAATGTTGGAGAAAAGGAAGTTGGAGACTCCATGAAAGTTAAGGTTAATGGGCCTGGCCTGAAGGAAGGATCAACAAAGAAGGAAAACAAATTCATTGTGGACACAAGGGAAGCGGGTGAGGATTGAGTATTTTACTTTTCTTTGACTTTATAGCTCTGTGGGCGTTGACTAAATGTAATTTGAACCTACATTTATAATTTTCAGGTTATGGTGGACTGAGTTTATCAATCGAGGTAATTTTGTAAATTTTAGCTATAGAACGCATGATGCAATTATGAGTTTAACTCTGACGTTACATGTTTGTTAACTTGTCTCGACTCAGGGTCCTTCAAAGGCAGATATTAAATGTGAAGACAAATCGGATGGAACTTTGGAGGTAGCTTACATACCTACGGAACCAGGATACTACATCTTGAACCTTAAATTTGCTGATCATCATGTCAATGGTACAAATAATTCGATGTAACTTTTATAATTTTCAGGGTTATGAGTTTTATCGAATCTCAACTAATTTAATATTGGTTTACGATGTTATTAGGTTCTCCGTTCACCGCCAAAGTTACTGGCGAAGGCTCCAACCGTCAACGGGAGAAAATTCAAAGGCAACGAGATGCAGTTGCAGTCACCGAAGTGGGTTCCCAGTGCCGCCTGACTTTTAAGATGCCAGGTAACGACAGCTTGGTCTATGAAGAATGAAATGTTTTTGTGGTTTTAATCACAAAAACCAAAACAGGCTTAATATTAACAACGATCGTTGATTATGTTTCAAGGGATATCGTCATTTGATCTTTCTGCTACTGTGACCTCACCCGGTGGAGTCAGTGAAGCTGCTGTTATAAAGGAAATTGAGGATGGACTTTATGCCGTCCACTTTGTTCCAAAAGAACTTGGAGTTCACACTGTGTCCGTCAAGTTTCACGATATACATATACCAGGTATAACTTATGTTTAGTTAAACTTTGTTTAAATTTTGGTATCTTTTATCTATTTGTATTTGTAATTTACGCCTACGTCTCATCCGTCAGGCTCGCCGTTTCAGTTTACTGTTGGACCACTTCGAGATGGTGGAGCTCACAGAGTTCATGTTGGTAAATACCTCAGTAATTTTGCGATGCCTTCTAACTTTTGGTTTGCGTAGTGTTAGCCAATTTTAAAATGTTTATCCATGATTGGTTATAGGTGGACCAGGCCTTGAGCGAGGAGAACAGGGTGTTCCTGCAGAGTTTAACATCTGGACTAGGGAAGCAGGTTCAGGTTCCCTTGCAATTTCTGTTGAAGGACCAAGTAAAGCTGACATTGATTTTAAGGATCGTCGGGATGGTTCGTGTTCATGTTCTTATGTCGTCAGTGAGCCCGGTGAATACCGTGTTGGAATAAAGTTTAATGACCAACATATCCCGGGTAAGTGAATTAATTTAGGTAACTTTCGTTTTATCAGGTTAGTTCAGGAAATTGTAAGACGGTGTAACTGTATCACCGGACCATAATTATTTTCAATGTAAAATTTATAAAATTCCAGATTCTCCATTCAAAGTATACATCAGCCCTGATATGGGTGAAGCTCGTAAGGTTGATGTTGGGCAATTTCCAGAAGGATCTGTAACTATCAACAAACCAGGTATGTAAATAAGCTAGTGTTGTAGTTTTCCGTTACTCGTTTCTTTATGTGGTTTGATAATAGGTTCATGTATTTATCAACAACCTATCTCAAATCTTGATCATTTCAGCTATGTTCATTGTTCGAAAGAACGGAGCCAAAGGGCAACTTGATGCTAAACTGGTTTCCCCATCTGGTGCGGAAGACGATTGCTTCATTGACACTGTTGATTTTGATTCGTATTCTGTTCGATTCATGCCTCGAGAAAATGGGATCAATAATATCCACATCAAATTTTCTGGTGTTCATATTCCTGGTAGGTTATCAAATGATGAACATGTTCTTTAGATGTGTTCTGGTCATAGCATTTTGTTAATGAACATTTTCTTGGCAAACCCCTAAAGGTTCTCCATTTCGAGTGAAGATTGGGAAGGACGATGCAGATCCAGCAGCTGTTCATGCTCATGGCAAGGGTTTGGAGGAGGTCAAAACTGGTCAAAAGGCAGACTTTATCATTGACACATGTGCTGCTGGAGCTGGTCATCTTGTGGTCACCATTGATGGCCCAAGTAAAGTTGCTATGGATTGTACCGAGGTGGAAGAAGGATATAAGGTCAATAAAATACCTGTCCTTAAAACAGACTGTGCTCGATGAACTTACAAAACCTTTAAATCATTTAATTTACATATTTGTAATTTGTGATCAGGTCCGTTATACTCCTCTTGCTCCAGGAGACTATTTTGCAAGTATTAAATACAATGGTTACCACATTGTTGGAAGCCCATTTAAAATCAAGTGTACTGGAAAGAACGTTGGAGATACTGGAACTCAAGAAACTTCAACTGTCATTGTGGACACTGTTCACAAAACTCATCAACATCGAGCTTCCATTGGACCTGTTCTTCCTCTCTTTAAATCAAATGCCAGCAAAGTGACTTGTAAAGGGATGGGTCTCAAGAAGGCTTACCTCCAGCGTCAGAACCAATTTACTATCAATGCTAGTGAAGCTGGTGAGTCCTCTGGGCTGACACAATAAATTATTAATGGTAGTATTCGACAGGTCTTAACTCTTAATTTTAATTCTATTGCCTTTCCAATTGCCAGGAAACAATATCTTATACTTGGGGATGTTAGGACCAAAGGGACCTTGTGATGAGATTTACATCAAACATATGGGACATCACAACTATCAAGTCAACTATGTTTGTCGTGACCGTGGAGAGTACATTCTTATCATCAAATGGGGAGAAGAACACATCCCTGGTAAGTTTCTTTCAGTTGAGTAAAGCCTTCAAGGTCAAAATGCAGATAACATTTGAGTAATCCAAAACTTCCATTATGTCAGGCTCTCCTTTCCGTGTTGAAGTCTAAAACATATTGGTGCATACCATGATGATGACCTCCATCTATCCATCTTATTCCCATGACCATAAAATGGATTTCATATTGTACCAAGTACCAAAAGTTAAATGACGGCTTTAATGGAAAATGATCATGTGGATTGACCTACTGCCAGCCAAGGATAGCAATAGCAATGGTTTAGAATTTAGATATCTTATCTCTTTGTATTTTTGCCCTTCTCCGGTGCTACAAAAAAACAATTTAAAAAATCCTGAACCAAAGTTTGACCTGTCTACTAACTTATGATGCCAAACTGTAATAATTTAGAGCTCTCCAAATTCAAACGTTATAGCCTTAGCGTTATGAGTAAAGTAGTTTTAGCCTTTGAAAATTAGCAATTAGTTTCAATTTCTTTCTATACAATAATATCCAATTCATTAATAATATTCAATCTGTATATCAGATTTAAGGAAAGTTCAAATGAATGGAACTCAGTGCCTTAGGATCGTCTTCATAAAAAAGTGGACTAGGAACTGCGGAGGACTTGAATGTCCTTGACCTCACAATTTTCCTCTTACTATGCTTCTTTAGACCTTAATTTAATGAGCCCAATTACAACTAATGAAATTATTTACTAATGGTAGTAATAAAATAATAAATGAGTAATTGGAGAAAATAATACGTTTTGACAGTACACGGTTATTACTTTCATATTTTTTAGAGTAAACACAATTAGCAAGTTAATTTAGTTTTAGTAAAAAAAACAAAAGTTAAGGTTCCAGACTTGGTTCAGCGACCCTCCTTCTTTTCGTTGCAAAATGATCTCACACCTTGAAATTCCGACTTTTCGAGGTTAATAATTAAGGATTTTGTTTTGTTAGGAATTTTCTAAAGTTCACAAAAGTAATTAAGAGTGGAGCTAAGTGGGAATTAAATGTTATTTAAAAGGATAGGAAAGAGAAAGGAAATCCTTATGAGAATGAGAAGGTCATGGTCATCCTTCAATCCTCCTCTAACGTTTGTTGGATCGAATAGTTCTACATTTTGGAATGTGTCGTTCAGCAGCTGCTTCATTGAACTTTCGACCACAGTGGGGACAAGCAACATAGTCTGAGTAGTCACTTGGTGGAGGAGGTGGAAGGTCAGCTGGATTTCCACCAGCAGCAATGTGAGCCTGAAATGTAACAATTATAATTTCATGCGGTTTTTTTTTGATTTAGCCGATTGAGTCTATAAAGGTCATCAAAGGTCAGTGTGAACGCCTCTCGTCACCCTTCTTACCTGAGCACCCCTTGCAGCTCGAATTGTATTGATAAAGTCTTCATGTTTCTTACGCCAGTCAGCCTTCTTTGCCTAAAGAAAGGTTAAAGGTCAAATGTAAAATTATCAAGAAAACTATTTTACTAAAATTGGGGCACATTGAGAGAGGGCCTGGGTTCTTATTAAGGTGCGAATGTCGATGAGCATCTTTATATTATCGAAAAGGTTCACACGGAGCTTACATGTATTTGGCATGAGAGAATTCATCAAATCCGTC
>JAQIYE010000220.1:0-14861 GCA_034699765.1 Xenyllodes armatus
CAAGGGTCACGTCAGTCCAACTGGTTGAATTCCATTTGGGCTGGGTCAAAAGTCAAAATCCTTTAATTTTGGACTAAATACATAATGAAATGATGCATGCGCTTTATTCGGGATGAGCTAATTTTTTTGGAAAGGACGCTTTGTCTCACAGTGCCCCAAAAAAATGCTTGACGCTTTGTGTTATGACAAGTCCCATTATGGACATTTTGATTGTTGTTGACTGTGGAAAGGTCACGGTCATGACCTTTGTTGGTTGACAACTTTTGCATATATTAAATAATCTTTGACCTTATTTTAACTAAACAGAGGAGAGTCTGGTGCTGGAAAAACTGAGAATACCAAGAAGGTCATTGCTTACTTTGCTAATGTTGGAGCTACTGGAAAGAAGGATGAGACTGGAAAGGTAAATTGAGTCATTTCCAAACTTAAAATCATGGAATTCGGGCTAAATTTTTTGGATTAACCTTTGACCTTGGATTTTATTACCTATTTTAAAAGGGTTCTCTTGAAGATCAAGTTGTTCAGACTAATCCTGTCCTTGAGGCTTTTGGAAATGCTAAAACAACTCGTAATGACAACTCTTCACGATTCGTAAGTTTTGAAATGATTTCTGATTTTTTTTTTGTCAAAATTTTGGGATTTATTAACTCGGTTCCTAAAATCCTTACAGGGTAAATTCATTCGAATTCATTTTGGACCAACTGGAAAATTGGCTGGAGCTGATATTGAAACTTGTAAGTCAAAAATGAGATTCTAAACCATTTCTGAATTCCTAAAACATTTTAAGGGAATTTAACAAAATTCTGGAACTTTGACTTTATTTTCAGACTTGCTGGAGAAAGCTCGTGTGATCTCTCAACAACCCTTGGAAAGATCCTATCATATGTTCTACCAAATGATGTCTGGAGCAATTAAGGGATTGAAAGGTACATTTTTTTGACCTGATCTCCATCAAACTTCAAACACAACAAGACGCAGAAAATTTAAGGCTTTTACATCATTTTGATGAATTTGTTTTTCAGAAAAATGCTGTCTGAGTGATAATATCAAGGACTATCATTTCGTGTCTCAGGGAAAGACCACCATCCCTGGAGTTGATGATGCTGAGGAAATGGTTGCTACAGATGTAAGTATTTGATATATTAGATTTAGGGATCACTGGAGAAATTGGATTTATAAATTTTTGAAAATATTTGAAAATATCTTTTAAAATTTCAGGAAGCCTTCACAATCCTTGGCTTCTCTCAACAAGAAAAGGATGATCTCTACAGAATTACTGCTTCCGTCATGCATATGGGTGAGATGAAGTTCAAGCAGAGGGGTCGTGAGGAACAGGCTGAGGCTGATGGGACGGCTGTAAGATTCCATTCATATCCCCTTCAAAAAATATTTTTGGTGGACTGAACTTTGACCTTAGTTTGTCGTTTTGTAACTTTTCAGGAGGGTGAACGTGTTGGGAAACTCTTGGGGGTTGACCCAGTGGATCTCTACAAAAATTTACTCAAGCCCAGGATCAAGGTCGGAAATGAGTTTGTGACTCAAGGGCGTAATAAGGATCAGGTATGTTACATGAACTAATTCTAAAGATGACGCAAAGGTCAACCTTGGGTCAACAGTTCAAGTAATCCATTCACCTGATTCATGCCCTCCATTTTCTTTTCAGGTCTACTATTCCGTTGGTGCTATGGGAAAAGCCATGTATGATCGACTCTTCAAATGGCTCGTCAAAAAGGTCAACTTGACCCTTGACACAAAGCAAAAGAGACAACATTTTATTGGAGTATTGGATATTGCGGGTTTTGAAATTTTTGATGTGAGTCTCTTTAAAAAGTTAAACATAAGATGATGGAGGCGATGAAGCGCAACTACTCATTAACCTCAATTTTATGGTTCAAACAATTTTTTAGTACAACGGCTTTGAACAACTTTGTATCAACTTTACAAATGAGAAACTTCAACAATTTTTCAACCATCACATGTTTGTCCTTGAACAAGAAGAGTACAAACGAGAAGGGATTGATTGGATCTTTATGGATTTTGGAATGGATTTACAAGCTTGTATTGAACTCATGGAGAAAGTAAGAACATTTTCACCCTTACGAATAGTTACGGATTGCTAGCACCCTCAACCTGTAAATCTTCATATGTAATATAATATTGCAAATATTAATCAAATGACTTTTTCTCATTTCCTTCTCAGCCCATGGGAATTTTCTCAATCCTTGAGGAAGAGTCTATGTTCCCAAAAGCCACAGATCAAACCTTCTGTGAGAAATTAAAGAATAATCATTTGGGGAAATCACCAAATTTCCAAAAACCGAAACCAGCTAAACCTGGAGTTGCTGAGGCTCATTTCGCAATTGTTCATTATGCTGGAACTGTAAGGGAAATCATATGAAAAATTGACAAAAGAGATTCTTGTCTACTTATGTACATGTACTCATGACCATCCTCATGAACTTTGAACTCTTCTGACCCTTTTAGGTCCCATACAGTATTACTGGTTGGTTAGAAAAGAACAAGGATCCCTTGAATGACACGGTCGTGGATCAATTTAAGAAGGGAAGCAATGCTTTGGTTGGAGAAATTTTCATTGATCATCCAGGTCAATCTGGTGGAGCTGTTCCTGCAGATGCTGGTGGAAAAGGTATGCATTCCAACATTCATATCTATTTAAATTGAGCAATTTAATCAGGAGATAATTTGGGTAAGTCTACAATGAATCAAAATACTCGGAAACATGTCCTTTTCCAAAATTAAAAAGGAATATCACCTTCTAACTTTTGTAAAGACTTGTGGTTTTACTACACCTTAAATTTCAATTTATTCAACTTTCAACTCTTGATCAATCTCATTCTTAGGTGGCAAACGTGCCAAAGGGTCAGCCTTCCAAACTGTTTCTGCCCTTTACAGGGTAAATTCAATAGCCAACGTCAATCTTTGATTTTCTATTTTTTTTCTCTCTCTCTCTCTCTTAGCATGCCAAAACAAAATCTTTAAACGCTTTAATTGCAAATGATTTAAATCTACAATTTTGACTATAATCGTCATCTTGTGTTGCAATCCCAGGGGGAAATGGAGTATATGAATGAAAATGAAGAAGATTCTTTGTAAATATTTTAGGGAATAGAATCTAATAAATATGTAAAGAATGTTATATTTCCTTCTAAAAAATTATAACAGGTGGAAGGTCCAAGAAGGGATCAGGATTTGCAACTGTTTCATCATCCTACAGGGTTCGTTTCATTACAGAAAAAAAAGTTTTCATGGTTGGAATTTGGGAAAAGATTGATTTTGAGTTTGATGAACAAATCCTCCTGTTTAAGCAAAGAGTTATTTTTATGTCAAAATTAGATTTAGCCCCACAACTTTCACTCGACAGAGTCGTCAGTTACTATTGGGGAAATAATACTTGAGACTGAAGGTTTTTTGGTAAAAAGTTGCTGCGACCCCAGTGAAAATATAACTGGATACAACTTTTTTGTGTGTTATATGACATGTTGATATTTTGATTGAGGTTGTGGGATTTTGTCCTTTGAGCCCTTATCGTATTACCCCAAATACATGATGGGAAGAAAATGTATGATTACTTTCCAAAAGTGACATGGAAAGAAAGTCCAATTGATATTTTTCACTACTACTAATTCTAAAAATTACAGAAATTCCAAACAAATGTCCCTCACTCACGAATGGAACACCCCCAAAACATTAAAAAATATGTCCAGGGACCCAATGAAAGTCTGCTTTCTCTGCATTTTCTCTTTTTGTTTGGATTTTTTACTACTTTCTCCTCTTTGTTATCTGACTTTTCTTTCGTGTGCATGGCTTTTGTTTAAAAAATAATTGTTGGAGAAAGATCCTAAAATTGTTTTTATTTGGAAATCTAGGAACAATTGAATAATCTAATGACCACCCTCCAAGCCACATCCCCTCATTTCATCCGTTGTATTATTCCCAATGAGGTCAAGACACCAGGTAAGATTCTACGATTTGGATTTTTATGAAATCTGTCAGATTATGACCCTTGAGCATCTCAAGTGAAATATCTCTTGAAAATTGACACGAATTAACTTATTGTTAGGTCTCATTGACTCTCACTTGGTCATGCATCAACTCACTTGTAATGGTGTACTTGAAGGGATCCGTATTTGTCGAAAGGGATTTCCCAACCGAATGGTCTATGCTGACTTCAAGCACAGGTACCAAATTGAGAGAATCTCAACATTTCTAAAATGTACAAATAAAATGCAGGATCCTCAGGAATTTAATTAAATGTAGACATAAGAACAGCCTTGGGTAAATTAGTTGGGTCATGAGAGAAAATGGGATAAAATTCCTGATTCCTATGTCGAGCTTCAAATTACAAACTTTTATTTGACCTTATTTCTTTTCCCCCTTGAGGTATTTAATCTTAGCTTCTCAGCAAATGCAGGCTGAGAAGGATGACAAGAAAATGGCTCAAGCTTGTTTTGATAATATTGAATTGGATCCAGACAAGTTTCGACTTGGGCACAATAAGGCACGTCTTTCTATCAAATTGCATCAAGTTTCAGCTGTAGACTATACTTTTTGCAAATAGGGAAAAAAGAGACGCTGCATGGCTCAGTCTCTAATTTTCAAAGTAGATTTGTGTAGACTTTCGTATTTCAGTGTCTCTCTAAAAAGGATTCAGTGAATGGACACACTGAAACATGTCATTAGCTCCAATTTGGTAAAATTTTCTTATTTGTGTCGTGGTCCGGTTTTTCCGGAAACCGATCCGGACCCAAAATCTCAGAATTCATTTCTGAGAGAATCCTTACGTAGAACTTGAGATGGTATGATTTGATTTATGTGTAGTGGGTTTATAGAAGAGGATCAAACTACAAGACTCAACAAAATCTCTGAAACTGGTCGAGTGAGTCTTGTACGTGTATTGTCTGTAGATGGTTGTTAAGTTGTTGGTTGGATCTTGGAACATGACACCAATTTTTCAATTTTAGTTACTTTTGTAGATAAAGGTCCATGAGGAAAGAGGCCACTTTCTCTCTTTCCTTTCTTTCTTCATATGAATAAACAACTACTTTGTAATTGTCCCAAAAAAATGTGTGTTTTTTTCTTTTTTTGTTTCCTTTTCCTGACCGTGCCTCTCTGTCTCGTTCAATCATCATGATCCTCCTCTTGATGACAATGACCCTTATCCTCCCATAATACCCCAAAAGGTACAAGATCTTGGCCCCAGCACAAATTGCCAAAGTTGATGATGAAAAGAAAGCAGCTGGGATCATTCTTGAAGCTATCAATCTGGAGACGGAACAGTACAGATTGGGAAATACAAAGGCAAAACAAAATTTGTCAAAAAATGAAATGAAATTTTCATTGTTTGTGCTTGTGTGTGACTCTGCTGCTCCTTTTTGCATGACCAAACTCTTGAGTAAAGAAATTCGTACACTTTTGAAATTTTATTTTAGATCTATGTAAAAAAATTCTGAAAGACCTGTACTCGCTTGTCTTGCTTTCCTGGTTTGAGTAATTGCAATTAGTTAATGTTAATTATTATTTATTTCCTCCGGGGACCTTGGGATACAAAACACCTTTAGGTCTTTTTCCGTGCTGGAGTCTTGGGTCAACTTGAAGAAATTCGTGATGAGCGTCTTTCTAAAATCATTACATGGATGCAGTCACATATTCGTAGTTACATTGGGAAGAAAGAGTACAAGAGGCTCCAGGAACAACGGTAAGGGAAATCTCGAAGAAAAGAAAAGGAAAAGTAACAGTTTGACCGTTGACGTTTACGAGATTTATAACCAAAATCGAATCTCTTGGATTTATACAGTATTGCCCTTCAAGTGGTTCAAAGGAACCTTCGGGGTTACCTTCGACTTCGTACTTGGGCATGGTGGAAATTATGGCAAAAGATTAAGCCAATGCTCCAAGACTCTAAAGTTGGAGATATGTTGAGGGTAAGTATAAGAGCATATGTCTCTTCATGAAACAAATATTCAAGATGTTCCTCCTTCTCTAAGGAAATGATGAGTATTGAGCTTCCGAATTTCTTTCTATTTCCGTCAAATGACTAATGCCATTGACGACTTACACACTTCTAACTTGTAGGGTTATATTGAGCTAACATGTGGATAAAACTGAAGTTGATCCATTGTCCGGAACGGAAAAATGAGTTCATTCTTTGCATTTAGGATGCATATTCAGCCTGGACTCATAAATTTTGAGAACATGTCATATTTTTGGACTCCTTAGCTTGCAGCTTTCATAAGACACTGGATAAACAACCTTTTTTGACTTTACAAAGTATCAATGTCTTTAGACGATTTTGAGATCCAGAACAACTGTGCCTAATACAAAATTTAGTAAACTGACTTGCCTGCTGAGCCACTCCTGATGACTCTAACTTGAGAAACTGAAGTTGGCCATTTTTTCATTCGTTACCTGTTCTGTTGGGCCCATTCCGTAACAGAGACATGATCCAACTGTTTATTTATGGTTTTATGCCCTCATCTCGAGAATTCTATATTTTATAGCGTCTAAAAATATTTTTGGTTCAAAGTCTGAGAGAGAATGAATCTCATTCTTCCCTGTTAGCATTTTAGCTTCTTTACTAAATCTTATAAAGAGGATCTCTTTTTAAATTTTTTTTTGAAAAGTGTGAGTCTGGATCTTTAAATAACCGCTTTTAATTAAGCGTTAGGAGAAATAAAATTATAAAAGCTGCTAATTTCCTTGAACATGGAATAGGTAAGAGAAGCTGGGATACATTTAATGTAAGTTGAGTGGGCGCTCAAAAGAATGTTACAGATTTTACAGATTACATGTTATGAATGTGTCTAAATTTGAGTGGTTTGGAATGTTAAGAAGACTCAAGAATTTCCATATCCAGGATTCATAATCAGTTCACCTTCACCGGTCCTTGGGTTAACTTCAGTCTGACTTGTCTCAAGTAGAAGTTTTTTTTTGTTAACAAATGATTTTTGATTTTGCAAAAACAATTTAATTTTGGCTAAACTTTTGTTTCTCGAAATTTCATCATTTCCAAAAAGTGTTTAAAAATCTCCAAATTCAAAATATTAAGTCAGAATGAGATCTGAGCTCCAAGAGCTCCTTGATCCTTCTTCCCCCAGTGACCCTTCATCCCTTGATCATTATGACAAAATCCTTAATTTTAAACAGAAACTCGAGGACAAGGCAAAGAAGGCAGAAGAGGCCCTTGCTAAAGAGGAGAAACTCCGAAAGGAACTCGAGGAAAAAAATAAGAAATTGGCTGCTGAGACCAAGGATTTGGAGTCTACTCTAGAGTCTGAGAGGTCAACCCTTGGAGACATTCAAGAACGCTTTTCTAAAATCTCAGCACAAAAAGCTGAATTGGAGTCACAAATTCAGGTGAGCAAAAAAAATCCCATTCTATAAAAACGCACAACGAATTCATATGAAGAAAAACACCAACCAGGCAACTTTCTCCAAGCACTTTCTCCATGTCTCAAATACCCCTCGCTCTACAAAAAGAGTTATTTTTAGGATTTCTCAGAATCATTTCTTCTTTATATTGTTGATGATTGGCAATTGAAAGACAATTTGAGCCGAGACCAATAATTTTCATTTTGAACATTTTTCTTTAGCTACGAATCCAACTACAATCATATAGCTAACTAGCTCACATGAAATCATAACATTTTCATGTCCAAATTGAGTGGGTTTAAGAGGTTTTGATCTTGGGCTCATCCTTTCATTTTATCTTAAATCATTACAGCCTGGTTATTTTCCAAGGAAAGGTAAAATAAGCTCAGGTTTCTTTGGTTGAGCCTTCCTACTTCTCAGCTCATCATCACATCCACAACTACTGGTTAGATTTTGGGTCTGGATTGAGACAATGGAAGGTTGATGATGTTGATGATATCCGGGTATTAACGATAAGGAAGAAAGAGATTAAAGTCAAAAAGCAAACCATGTTTCGCCAACCCACACATTTTGATTTTCTTTCATTCCGGAAATAATATGAAGCAAATTACTTTTCCTCTGGGTGGATGTGGTTAAGCAATGAAACCTAAATTTTCCATGGATCTTAATCCATCATGGATTGATTTTGATTGTTGAGAAATAAGAGCTAGAGACTATACAAGGTTGAGTTAGGAATAAATTCTCTTCGGGTATTTGAGATTGAACTCCTCCTTGTAATGTGCCATCTACCTAAAGCAAGATTGAGAACCTCGGAGTTATCGAATAAACTGTGCGGCAGCAAAAAAATAAAATTATACTATTAGTAGTTTTTCCCAAAATTAAAATCAAAAGAACTCAAAAAATTTCAAAATCTCATCATAACTCACAAATATTGCTCAGTGCTCAAACTCAAAAGTGGAAAGTCCTTCTTTTAAAATAGGACCACTTATCATAGCAGCCCTCCACTCCAATGATCCAATGGACCAAATATTTTTTGGCCCATTTGAAAAAAAAGTAACACCATTATTTGTTCAACTCAAAATGAGACTGTTCCTGACACACAAATGTAATTCCTTTAAACTCTTAAATCAATATCATACAACCGCAAGACCAAAGAATCTAGGGAAAGCACATACATACTTTTGAACATAGAAAAAATCGTCGGAGATCCTTTTCTTTCACGATTTTTCCTTCCCCTTTTATTCTCAAAACACAAGGTGTTTTATCGAAATTCTTAGAATTGTATCCAAGAAATGTCTTGGACCATTATTTCTCCAAAAGAAAGTGAGAGAGACCACATTGGAATTTTTATTTTCAATTCCATCACACCAACACCACCAATTCTTTATCATCATTTGACACAGCCATTCACCAGCACTCGATCGAATAATGGATGATGAAATTGAGGTTGGTGGATGGTGGAATTCACTGGATCAAGGTCCCAAAAACACAGTCTCTCTCAAACGAATGAGACAAACGGGTGAAAGTCAAATACAAAACACTCTTTTAGACTCATGTCATGAATCAACCATCAAGGCCCATCCATTTAATTCCCAAAAGAGTCCATGACATTATATTTCCTCACATAGCATACATTACTTTTCCATACAAAATACAATACAATGGCTGTGTTATCCGACCATGTCAGGTTCACCCTCGGTTGGGTCTTCCTCACCTCATCTGTCATTTTCATTCTTTTAAGAGAAAAGAAAAAAATGCCTTTCTCTACCATTTTTTGACTCACCTGGACCTGATGATAGATGGAAATTGGAAAAGTGAAAAAAAGAGAAAGCAAATATGGAAAATCCCTCCAGCAGAAACAAAGTATTTAAGTTTCCAAGTATCTTAACATGGAGAAAGTAGATATTTAGTAGGAACATGTAAGATTTTGCATCCCTTGGAGAAAGTTGCATTTTTATACTCGAGCCCTACTTTCTCCAATCAATTATTGAAATGACTGGACTGTAGCCCTCTCCTCCAACAAAAATCAGGAAAACTTGATGAAAGTTGAAAGTATCCAATCTGAATAATTTGTTGTTGATTTTTCTTATCGATTCTTCAGGATGCTCAAGATCGACTCCAAGAAGAAGAGGAAGCACGAACCCTCCTTGCTCAACAAAAGAAAAAAATTGAACAAGAGCTTTCTGGTCTCAAAAAAGATGTTGAGGACATGGAACTATCCATTAGTAAGGGTGATCAGGATAAGGCTACAAAAGACCATCAAATCCGTACCCTCAATGATGAGATTGCTCATCAAGATGAACTCATTAATAAATTGAACAAGGAAAAGAAACATATGCAAGAGCTAAATCAAAAGACTGCTGAGGATCTACAAGTAAACATACACAATTTAATGGAGTTCTCGAAATTTGACAATCTCGGATTTTCTGACTCCAAATTATTTATGAATCTCATTTTAGGCAGCAGAGGACAAGGTCAATCACCTAAACAAAGTAAAGGCCAAATTGGAACAAACCCTTGATGAGTTGGAGGATTCATTGGAGCGGGAGAAGAGACTTCGAGGAGACCTTGAGAAATCCAAACGAAAGGTTGAGGGTGACCTCAAGTTGACCCAAGAGGCTGTAGCTGACCTTGAACGAAACAAGAAGGAACTTGAACAAACTATCCAGAGGAAAGATAAGGAAATTTCTGCTCTTACAGCTAAATTGGAAGATGAACAATCCCTTGTGGCCAAACTTCAGAAGGCTGTGAAGGAACTCCAGGTGAGAGAATTTAGTGACTAACTGAAAACTGACCCATTTCATTTTAGGTCTCCAAAGAAATATGACTTCGACTCACTTTGCCCCTGATTCTATTTTAGGCTCGAATTGAAGAACTTGAGGAAGAGCTTGAGGCTGAGCGACAAGCTCGAGCTAAGGCTGAAAAACAACGTGGAGACCTATCAAGGGAACTTGAAGAATTAGCAGAGAGACTTGAAGAGGCTGGAGGAGCCACAGCTGCACAAATTGAACTAAACAAAAAACGTGAGACAGAGTTATCCAAACTCCGAAGAGATGTTGAGGAAGCTAATATCCAACATGAAGCCTCCATGACAGCCCTCCGAAAGAAACATAATGATGCTGTAGCTGAGATGGCTGAAAATATTAATACCCTCAATACCCTCAAGGTTAAAGCAGAGAAGGATCGTTCACAAATGGCATCAGAACTCAATGATGTTCGAGCTGCTGTTGATCATGTATCCAATGAGAAGGCAGGACAAGAGAAATTAAATAAGACCCTTCAACAAGCTGTAGCTGACACACAGCAAAAGTATGAAGAGGCCTCAAGAACCCTTGGGGACTTGGATGCTGGAAAGAAAAAATTGGCAATTGAGAATGGAGACCTTTCTCGTCAATTGGAGGATGCTGATGCACAAATTGGTCAACTCACAAAATTGAAGGTTACCCTTGCAGCTCAACTTGAGGAGACAAAACGAATTGCTGATGAGGAGGCTCGGGAGAGAGCTACACTTCTTGGAAAGTTCCGTAATGTTGAACATGATCTGGATGGACTTCGTGAACAATTGGATGAGGAGTTGGAGAGTAAATCAGATCTTCAACGACAAATGGCAAAGGCAAATGCTGATGCAGCTCTTTGGAGAAATAAATATGAAGTTGAGGGTGTGGCTAAGGTTGAGGAGCTTGAGGAGTCCAAGTAAGGAAATTTTTTGTTAAAAAATGAATACTCTTCAAAATTCTAAAATTCTATTTCTCTTTTTATCTGTTCTCAGACGCAAATTGCAAACACGACTCTCAGAAGCTGAGGAGACAATTGAAAACCTTAACCAACGAGTCCTTGGCCTTGAGAAGACCAAACAACGTCTCTCTACTGAACTTGAGGACATGCAACTTGAAGTTGAGAGAGCCCAAACCCTTTGTGCCCAAATGGAAAAGAAACAAAAATACTTTGATAAAATTGTTGAAGAATGGAAACACAAAGTTGATGACCTTGCTGCTGAGTTGGATGCATCTCAAAAGGAATGTCGAAACTACTCAACAGAGCTCTTCCGTCTCAAGGGAATCACAGAGGAAGGACAAGAACAGTTGGATGCGGTCCGCAGAGAAAATAAAAATTTGGCTGAAGAAATTAAGGATATGATGGATCAAATTGGTGAGGGTGGACGTGCACTCCATGAACTTGACAAAGCCCGAAAACGTCTTGAAGCTGAAAAGGATGAACTTCAAGCTGCTCTTGAGGAGGCTGAGTCTGCTCTTGAACAAGAGGAGAATAAAGTCCTTCGGGGTCAACTTGAACTTTCACAAGTTCGACAAGAGATTGAGCGTAGGATCCAAGAGAAGGAAGAAGAGTTTGAGAATACAAGAAAAAATCATCAACGAGCTCTGGATTCTATGCAAGCTAGTCTTGAAGCAGAGGCTAAGAGTAAGGCTGAAGCTCTTCGGATGAAGAAGAAGTTGGAATCTGACATCAATGAGCTTGAGATTGCCCTGGATCATTCTAATAAGGCCAATGCCGAGGCACAGAAGAGTATTAAGAGGTTCGCGATAACTATTTTTAATCCAGGGAAAATAAAATCTATTGGATACCCGAATGATCTTAACTAAATCATTTAAAATAGGTATCAACAACAACTTAAGGAAGTCCAGGCTCAACTTGAGGATGAACAACGTGCTCGAGATGAGACTCGTGAGGCTCTCAGCATAGCTGAGCGACGAGCGAACGCTCTTGCTAATGAACTAGAGGAATCTCGAACTCTCCTGGAACAAGCGGATCGTGCTCGTCGTACTGCAGAACAAGAACTTACAGACTCTCATGATCAACTTAATGAGTTGGCTGCTCAGTGTGACTCTTTGGCAGCTGCTAAGAGGAAACTTGAAGGAGAGCTCCAGACCCTTCATGTATGTAGTAATTTATTCACCTTTCTTGATTCAGACAGGTTCTATTTTTCATGGTTTACTAACAAATCCAGAATAATCCACACCATTATTCTTGTATTGATTTACCCCTGTAATAGGCGGATCTTGATGAAATTTTGAATGAGGCAAGGAATTCAGAAGAGAAAGCCAAGAAGGCAATGATTGATGCTGCTCGTCTTGCTGATGAGCTTAGGGGTGAACAAGAACATGCTCAAGCTCAAGAGAGGATGAGGAAAGCCATGGAAGCTGCAATCAAGGACTTACAAATCCGTCTGGATGAGGCTGAGCGTGAGGCTCTCAAGGGAGGAAAGAAAACAATTGCCAAGTTGGAGGAGAGAGCACGAGCTCTCGAGCAGGAATTGGATAGTATGAGAACCATGATATTAATTTTTAAGACGAAAAAATTCAGTTCATGATTAACCCAACATTAATGGATGCATTGTGTTTTTGTTTAGATGAGCAACGAAGACACGCTGATGCTCAGAAATCTTTGAGAAAGGGAGAACGAAGGATCAAGGAGCTGACTTTCCAGGCTGAAGAGGATCGAAAGAATCATGAGAGAATGCAAGATTTGGTTGATAGTCATCAAAATAAAATTAAGAGTTTCAAGCGACAAATTGAAGAAGCGGTACGTGAATTGAGGATCATTCCAATTACCAAAACTGAAAATTTTACTTGATCAATGTTCTGTGAAAAAAATAAAGCTTCGTTTAAAACCTTTATTAAAATAGGAGGAGATCGCTGCTCTCAATTTGGCTAAATTCCGTAAAGCACAACAAGAGCTTGAGGAGGCAGAGGAACGAGCTGACTTGTCTGAACAAGCATTTTCAAAGGTCAAGGCTAGGGGCCGTGCTGAGTCAACAGCTCGTGCCATGAGTCCAGGAGGCAATAGATTTTAAGGTAGACTCTCATTTATTATTGTGTTCGACTCCCCGCTAATTACTGTAGAATTTCAAGGATTCGATCAAAGGCTATTGGATATTATTTCACCAGGGGCCTTCCACGACATACATATTAAATCGGGACCCTGAAATAAAAAGTGTGGACAAATCCGAAGGAGCAAAACGATGATGGATTCTTCAAATTAATTGAATCGCCTTAAACATAAAAATTAAAATTCCGTTCTTCTACTTTCAAATCCGAAAAAAATTACCCAGCAAAGAAAAACAACCGAACAAAAAATTATGAATTAAATGGGCTATAATTATGTGCATTGATCTGGAACACCTTTTACGGCTAATTAGAATACAATTTCCTTTTACTTTCATTTGGTTTGTTTAGAACCAAAAAGCAATTTTGTGCCTTTACTTTTAACCTTCTTAGCTTTGTGAAAAATCATTACTCTGTTTGGTTTGATTAAATTCTTTTGGTTGTCTGTCTGTAGGCCTTTAAGTTTATATTTATATATTATTATTTAAGAACTTTGACCTCGAGGAAACTCAGGAAGTTCTCGTGAGCTATCTAGTCAGATCAAAATTGTTTTAATGCCAATGGAAATTGCATTTTATTTGCATGCCATCATGGCTCAACCGGACAATTTTACTCAACTCTAATGTTTTCTTTTATGTAGTAAACTATTTCTTTGAAAAATCAATTTTAACTGCATTAAATACCATTAACTGTAACCTTATACTGTACAAAAGTATCTTCAAAGCTCAGGCCCAATGTTTTATCCCGTTCATTGTGTTGGAATTATTTAGTCTCATTCATCAGCCAGCCTCGTGCTTAAAATTTTTGGATTGGGGCAAAGAGAGTCACTCAACATGTCAAGCGGATTTTCATTTTTGGAGGATCCAGAGGATATTAGAGGATTTTGGAGGATCCAGAGGATTTTGAGAGTGCCTGGTCGTCATCATTGCTGAAGTGGAGGAGCATACCATGTCATGCACACCATTAACCTTTTCAATGTCAAATTAATTTGACCTTCATAACATTCCGGATATTATAGTTTGTTGGAATCATGATGGGAAGGAATGGTTGGGTGTAATCAAATTCCCAAATTTTAATGAAGACTACTCCCATGCATTATATACGTGCATAACTTTACATCCTTGATTAAAACTAAACTTATGAGTGAAACCTTTTCAAAAATGAGATTTTTTAAGAAATACATAGCCCCCATACCCAAGAAGAACATATCTAAAAAGACAGTCCACGTTTGTCCTGTCCTGAATTGTAACTGACCTTTCATGGCCATAAATGGATCAACACGAACTAAAAATCACAATTCATTACTGGAGACTTATGACCTCTCCTGACCCCAGGGCAAAGGTCAGAGTGTATGTAAATATTTATCATGATCTTTGTGCCTGCAATCTCAATCGGTTGAATAATGGGTTTAAAAATTCCAACGAATCAAACGGACAGAGGGACGAGAAAACATATAAAATACCCTACGCTTTGTTGGTATTTTGACAATTCATGGTTGAGAATTTTAATGAAGAACATCTCCAACATGTAAGCGGATACGTTACGCTTACGTCACGCTTACTTTGAAATTGAAAAAATACTGAGGGCAATGTCAAGGTCACCGTCACCCTATTTTACAGGATATGAAAG
>JAQIYE010000221.1:0-14852 GCA_034699765.1 Xenyllodes armatus
ATCGTGAAACCTATAAGTAGCTTCACTACGTTCCGCTACTTAATAACTCACGGCGTTACTTTCGTTGTATTTACAGGCATTTGATTGATTTGCCATTATGTGGGTACAAATAACTTAAGTTAAACATGTGGAACACCCTAGCCCATCAGATGAGTTAAACTATGTATAATTCAGCTCATTAATTAAATGTAATTATTCCATATATGTGCTGATAGATAGGTCCAAGAGCCGCATAACATATCAATTAACGATAAACGTAGAGTTGTTTCGATAAATGTACCTTAAATCCACACGTTGATTAAATTCCTATTATAAATTACTTCAAACCTTTATAACATTCGTCCAAGCTTTAAATATTGATATTTGACTAAGTAATTATTATTTTCTCGCTAACACTTTTAATCAGATGACATATGAACCGCTTTGCTTTTAATATACTCATATATCTCATATTCATCGAATGGAAAAGGGCAGGAATACTATTTAATGAAGAAAACATTACATATATTTAGTTAAGACTGTTAGGAAATATATGGTTGTTATATTTTGTGAAACCATTTTGTTGCCTCGATTGAACTATTCAAGATCCTTTTAGTTTTGAAACCAATATGGAAGACCCTGCCCCGGAAAATCTTGAGAATGAGATCAAATTGTTTCATTCTTATAGACGTGTATGTCAAAAGCTTTGTGTTTTTGGATTCCTCCCATGTGAAATAAATACAGATTTTACAATTTCCTGTCTTAAAAAAGGATTCCGTTACACATTGTTCTTCTTAAATTGTCTTCAGACATCTGTGATTTTTGCTGGACTATTATGTTTATATGGGGTTAACTATTGGACGGGCTTTGAATTTCAAACAATGGTTCGTGGGAATAATTTCCAAGTTTTATGGGTCAGTGCGTGGGTGTTTTTCCTTTCTATCCAGTTTACATTCATAATTTGGCACGAAGAATTTTGCTCAACGATCACTGCATGGGTTCAGTTGGAAAGATATATCATTAAAGGTAATTATAAACTTAAGCCCAATTACATTAAATTTGAAACATTGAACGAAGTAAAGCTTCCAAAATATATAAGACTTTTACTATCAAATTAATAGAGTTTCCAAGTCCAAAACTGGATTCAAGCGTATCCCTGCAATGTTGGCTAATGAATGCTCAAGCGTTGTTGTACAAATTGGAAATCATGTTGACCTACATCACTTTTTGACCCATCTCCAGGGATTTTAATGGAGGCTACAGTGGGGAGAACGCTGCTTCGGCTCTGTTTCCAGACTTTTGAGAGTTTACAAATCTATGCTGTTGCAGTCTCATTCTTTGGTTCCATATTCATTCAGAGTGTAGCTTTCTGGAGTGTAAACATTGGCATGACCAGGCTTATGGCCCACATCAACTGTGAACAAGGACGCAGTTCTATCCATCGCGTCCTCACTGCGTTCCAAGCCTTACAACTTCTCTCCAAAAAGCTAAGCGGTTCCTTTGCAGATCCCATCATCATGTCTGAGATCAGCGTCATAGTCATCTTGGTTCTTCTCATGCTGGAAATTCTCAATCCAGCGGTTTCATTTATCGTGAAGGTATTTTTCGCTTGGGCAGGTTTGTGTTGTGTGTTTTATCTTGTTCTTCAGGCACAGCCTCTCATCCTCCTTCATTTGAGGTCACATGCTCTCCAGCAGCTTTTAATTGTGAAGAGCTCCAAGGGCCTGGAGAATAAACGAGCAAGAGCTTGTCGTGTCCTCAAAATCCGACCCATGAACGTTCATACGATTACACCAAATACACTCCTGGATTACTCTGTCGTCGTTATATCATCGATTTTACTATTTTTAAATTCATACTAATTAAAATGCCTCTCCATATATGTATGTTGTGGGGCAAGTGTCAATTTAACAATTATTAAGGGTTAGTCGATAGATTTTGGTTCCGCTTTGGCTTTTATCGGAAGTAACAATTAGTTTGTATTGATTCCTCTCACTTAAAGCTCACCGAAGACTCAATTGCGTAATTTTACTGTGCATTTTGGAAATTTTTCGAAAGAAATTAAGATAAAGACTTAAAATTGATCGATCTAGTTTCACAGTCAGTGTCGGTAATAGTTGCACAATATCATGCCCTGCTACATTTATTACAATATACAATTAGAAGAATGTATGCTCACATACTTTAACTCAGAAAATTTGAACCACTCACAAGAAGAACAAAACCATTTAAACCCAACTTCCTTGTCAACATGATCCTTATCAGCCTTAATTAATAAATATGTAACTTTTGATTGAAGAGTTCATTGTTCATTTCCAAGAAAATGATAGAGGAATTGTATACATTTAAAAAAATCATATCTCTCATCATCTTGCCTTTAATAACGCAACCATGATTAAATGGCACGAGAATTTTAAGAAAAATGATATAGTTGTGTTATGCATGCAGCTGCATTTCGAGCTTGTACCAGACTTAGGATACTGGCTTAAATATTGTTCACTTGTCCTTATTTGAACTTTGTATTTATGCAAAACTTCATCGTCCGCAAAAAACATCATATGTTGTAATTTTGATTCAAGAGCTCTTCCCGTAGGTCAAGGTAAATAACTTTGCTTATATTTAAGGCAGATTTCTTTATTAGAGATTTATGGGATGATCTAGTTTCTTCTAGTTTTAAATGCTAAGTTTGCAGTTTCAACAGAATGTGATTTTTCGAAGAGCCAGCAACTTGAAATCTACGTGAGGCACCATGAACCAAACTACAACAGAGGATTTCTCTAATAACGGTCCGCCGAAGGTAACAAGTTTGCAAAAATTGAGATCAAGTCCACTCCACCTTCACCTTTCATCTCATCCTCATTTCTAAATGGAAAGGTAAAGAAACTGAGAGTGAACTCCATCCATAATAATAGCCAAAATAATTTTACTTTATATCATACACATATCATTCATTCACGGTCTGTGTAATCTCATTATTTAAGGGAGACTCCTCTGTAGTAATCATCTTAATGTAATCTAAATGTAATATGCAATTCGGGCTCCTCCTGATATGCTTCTGCTAAATATCAAGTTAGTTTGAATCGTAATGAAACCACGAAACTATATACTATATATAGTCTATGATGACGGTGCTCCAGTTTGGACTCGGTTCGAATTAGAATCAAAAATTTTGTCCAAGGTACATAGTCATTCCAACAACTTAATCAATCGACTCAAGTCCTCGCAATCAAACATATCTAAAACTTCAATCCGATTGGAGCCCTTTTCACTCATAATTGCGGTTCATGTTCATATATTATGAGCCTTTAAATAAAAATGGGCGTTGTAATCAACGTCTAAAATCCCATTGTGTGGGTGTCTTATTAGAACTCATCATCCCGCGTCGGGATGTGAGCTTCCGGTCCTTCAACAACGTAACGTCTTCTTCTTCGTCAATTCGCCATCTGCATCTTCTTTATAACATTTTAATGGAAACTTATAATGGTCAACTTAAGTTAGAAAAAATAAATCTGTAGCTTCAAGGAAACCTTGACAAAAATAACATTAAAGTGCTCTTGAGTTGACTCTCTTTCTTTGGCAATTTTAATACAGAAGAGGGCTTTATACGCCTTATGGTCCATACACACGGGGTAAACAAATAGTACTTGACCCTCAAAAACAGGAAGATGAATCCAATGCTTGAGTGGCTCCTTCATTTTTTTAATGCTTGTACTATGATACAGTGTAGTAGTCATCAACAGCATGAACTCCCAAAAAATCTTTTCATGAAATCCCATTTCGGAAAAGATAAAAAAATGTTCTTTGTCTTTTTTATTTTATTATTTTTAAGGATTTGACTCCTTGTAGTTAAAAGTTGCAACTTTTAGTTCTGGTTTAAGTTCCAGTGAATGAGCAACCTCATTTTTCATTAGTCCATTGTTAATCCAAGTTTTAGCACCCTTAAGATTTGGTTAGAGGATTTGAGTAATTAAATTTTTATCCAAATGAGATTGTGGGTGTCTCTGAGATTAGTTAATTAATTAGTTGTTAAATATATAATTGAACAGGTTAAAGTCACAATGATTAGTTTAGGATTTAAGACTTTGTTTAGTTTAGTGATTAGTGGGATTTTTGGAAATGGCGTAGCAGAATTCAGAGGTAGGCGCTTAAAATACCTTCAAGTTTTTTCATTTTATTGTCCGTCAAACTTTTTAAAAACAAATCAAATTTAACCTTGGATTGATTTTCTAGATCAAGGATGTTTTGAAAAATGGTTGCAAGGGTATCGCCTTGCAAGTGGTCATCCACAACGAACCTTCTCACACATTAGCCTTGAAAGATGCCAGGAAGAATGTGAAAGGGAGCGGGGTTGTGCTGCACTAGCTTATGGGTGAAAATCTTTAAATTTTCTTAATTTTTTAGTTCAAAAGATCACTGTCAAACTATTTTTATTCCAAATGGTTATATATTTGGGTTCAAATTGAATGGTTTGTTAGGATTTCTTCTCAGACGAATGGAACATGTGAATTAGCCATTCGAAACTTGAGAGACTCAAGGAGTGTTAGCAATACTTCATTAGCCTACGATGAAGTGGCCCGAGCCCCTTCCTATGACATTTACACGATGAGCTCAAGGTGTGTCCCTCGAGCCCCGCTATTTAGCTCCAGTAATATTGGGATTGGAACTGGACATGGAGTCCCAATTGGTAAGGATCTTAACATTTGTACATCGATTTTTCTGAGGGCTAAGATGAAGCAGTTTTTAAAGACATTCTTCAATAACATTTATTTTTAAACTGAGCTTCTTAATTTTGTTGAATTTCAGGAAACTTAGTGATATGTTTTTTTAACCGACTAAAATCTTACATCCTTTTTATCCCATAACTGTACGTTTTTAAGCCAAGAGGGACAAAGTTCTTCAAGGGAAAAATTTATTTATTCGATCAAAAAAGTACGTCACTGTCACTCATATTTCTATTTTCCTAGATTGTTTTTATCGTCTCATGTCCGGAAAACGTTTAAATAAACATCATGTATTGAAGGCCATCAGTGTGACATCTCTACAGGTAAGGAATGGGACACACGCAATATAAAAAGGAAAAATTACTAAACCGTATCCGACAAATGAAATAATAAAATTACTTTTATTGTTTCTGATTTTCTTGACCTTGGAAGGACTGTCAAGAGGCCTGTATCCAAGACTTGACATGTCGTTCAATTAGCTACAGGTATTAAGAAACTATTTTTTCTGGAATTTGGATTACGACGTAATTGGATTTATATTCTTAGTTTACAAGTCATGGCCCAAGGACATTGTATAATTTTGGAGTTTTTTTCTAATTAGGTACATGGCTACAGGTTACACCTACAATGTAGCCAATTGCGAGTTATCACCATTCTATATTGTCAATTATGAGGACACGCGACGGTATTCTGTCGACTTCCTGGAGGATTACGACTATGACTACTTCCAAAGGGAGCCACATTGTAAAACTACAAGTCGAGTTGGATCCTTTGGAGGTTGGTATGATATTCTTCGAACGCTTGATGTGGTTGACTGTATCGCAATTTGCCCCCTTAATTTGTAATTTTAATTTTCAAACTAGTTTGTGCTGTCGCGGTGCGCCAAGGGGCAAAATTGGTCCCAAGCCTGGTTAAATCCACTCATCAAACATCCACAGCAACACAATGCGAATTTCTTTGTCAAACATCATCGAGATTTCGCTGTAGAGCCTTTTCAATACGGTAAACATTATCTTTTTGAGGCATTAGATTTTCAAATCAAACCCCTTTTTGGACATAAAAACAATAATTACATTTGGACTCACTGACATTTGGTAAATTTTAGGCACACAACTCGAGGCCGTGATCCATTTCATCGTGACTTGACCTATGAGTCTGTATGTACACTCTATGATGTAGACGTAAGTCGACTCCCACAATATGACATTGTCCAGGATCCAGATTTTGACCTATATGAGTTAGGGAGACTCATGGGTTCAGAATGTATCCTTCAAGATCATTTTAATCGAAGACGTCCATTTTATGAAGAACCATTAAGCCGACAACCTGGACAAGGTGGTAGCCCATATTCTCCAATATCCCCTACCTCCAGCCCATATTATCCTAGAATACCAGGAAGAGACCAAGAAGGGACATTCCCCAGCCGAGACTACAATCATCATCAAGGTTATTATCCTCCAAGCCAACGAGATGATGATCGGTACGGACGCCCAATGGGCTCTGGAGTATTTATTCCGTCGACAAGTTTTGGGTCAGGGACCGCTGGAGCTGGGATAGCATCGGCGTCATACCTTCCTAATCCCATTGACCTTCCATTTTATGACCCAAGGAAGGAGGGTTCGTTCGGGATTTTATATTTTTAGTAACATTTTTATAAAATTGAGTTATATAATTCTGAGGTTTGTTTTTAATACATTACAGCATGCCTTGTTAAACTTAGGAATGATGTCTACTTGACCCCTGAAGGTAAAGTTCACCTTAAGGTCATTGACCTTGAATGTATTAAGCGTTCACACAGTTGCATAAATTCCCTTTTTACATATTTCAGTGACAAGAGCCCAATTTCCAACTAAAACTCTTGAGGAATGTCGAGTAGAATGTATTCGTTCAGCTGATGTTCTTCGATTTTCTTGCAGACTTCTTGCATATCGGTAAACTTGTGAAATCTAGATGACACCGTTTTA
Source organism: Xenyllodes armatus (assembly GCA_034699765.1). NCBI lineage: Eukaryota > Metazoa > Arthropoda > Collembola > Poduromorpha > Odontellidae > Xenyllodes > Xenyllodes armatus. The sequence continues at coordinate 6,665 of JAQIYE010000221.1, forward strand.
TAACAATTTTCTTTGAAATTAATAAAAGTTTCATCTAAAAAAGGTTAACATCCAGTTCAGGAGGTTCATGTCAACTAAGTGAATATTATGAAAAGGATCTGCGTCCATCCGACTTTGTCATTGCACGAGATACATACGAGAGAGCAGTTGCATACCAATATGATGAGTCAGAATTACTTTGTCGAAGAGACGTCAGGATCTCTGGAGGAAATTCATATGGGGGTAGTAGAGACGATGACCGATACTTTGGTGGAGGATCTACTAGTGGATACTTTGCTGGAACTGGAAGGGTCTCATCTGGCCAAGATCGATATGGAAGTGTTTATGATCGTCGACCATCATACGATTACCAGCGACCAGTGGCTGATAGTCGATTTCGGGATCGGGATAATAATCGATACTATGGTTATGTTCATGGGACTGTTAGTCCTCCAGCCTCCTCATATCTACCCCCACAGAGTACAAATAATTTTCATTTGTCACATTCAGCCCGACGTAAGTTAATAATGTGAAGAGATGAATGAATGATTTTCCATTAAATAATTGCTTCTCCAGTGGAATATAAAGTGTCATTTTACCCCAATTTTTTGTAATTTTTTGCCAGTTTTGACACAGACAGTTAATGGAGAAAGATGCTTGAATCAATGTGAGAGGGATGAGGCTGCTGGTTTTTACTATTGTATCGTAGAGAGGAGTGGGACTTGGGACTTTTGTTGTAAACCAGATCATTCGTGTGGTTATTCAAGGGGTTTGAGTGTCCCATGGTAAAAAAGGAACAATGAGAATTGAGTCAAATTCATTAAAAATTGCAAATGTTTTACAAAATTTTTCAAAAAATTGCATAAATCAAAATCTGTTTACATTTTTTTAGGTGTTATGTTGGAACTGGACCAACGTCTCAAGTATGGCGATCCTGTAATCATCGACTCCTATCAAATTCCCTGGGGGCTGGTGGGGCCTCTGTTGCATACCTCCATGAAGGTCCACCACCACAAATCCATTCTCTCTCAACAAATGAATTGGCAAATCTCCCAAAAGAAAATGCTCTCAAACTCATCAAAGGGTCATCCTCGGACTTTGTTCCTCTGACCCCACTCCTCCAGCCTGAATCAGAATTTGCAGATGTGGATGGGACTGGGACCTCACCATCGGCATCATCTTCAGGATCTGGACCCTCCTCTGGTGAAGTTGATGACAAAAAGGGAGAAGACAATAATAATATTATTATTACAGGTTCAAATTCTGGGAATTCTACAAATGCAAATGGGGTCATTAGGGGAGTAAAAGGATTTGTTCCAATCAAGTAATCTATGAACATTTATGAAGAAATATTAACCATTTAGACTTTTTTTGATTTGTGGAAAATTTTGAATACTGATGATTATAATTCATAAATGTTTAAAGAAACAATAAAGTGTGATTATAAAAAATGAAGTTTACTGTATACATAAAGAATCAAAGAATGATTTCAGATTTTTTAAATTTTAATGTCAAGTTTGATCATATACATTTCATTTAATGGTCTGTCTAACCCATACGTAAATTTAATAGTTTCCCAATAAAATTCATGAATTGTATCCCATCAACCAAGGAATGAGTTTTGTAAGCTCGTGCTCTTATGTCCTCTAACTAACCTTCACGTTTAATTTGGCTTTTTGGATTTTGATATCATATTGTAAACTGCGTAGCTTTCTACTAAATTCCCTAGAATTTTTTAAACAAAGGTTTCAATCAAATGTTTGGGAATTATATGACATCAATCTCCGGGAAGGTATTTTGTAAACTTTCCTATAGATTCAATTCAATCTTTCAGTGGCATAACAGTATGTTGAAAAATACTAAGTATCCGCATTCGCCCAAACAAAAGCGTTTTTAAATGAAAATGTTTTTGATATGAAGAAGGCGCTCAAGGTCCGGAATCCGGTTGTCCAATATGTATTTTTTTTATTTAGCAAAAAAATACCATTTTAAGTATAAGCAACTAAATAGGTATCCTGTATTTTCAAGCTCACAATTTTCGTGAAAATGAATGAATATTTACAAAGAAACGACAACAATTTTGAAAAATAAGTAAAAATGGCAATATTTAGTTAAACTGAAGTTGAAAATTTACAAAACGGAATACTCTACTGAAAAATGATATAGGCTCAATCAACATTCAACAATGTTGATTGCTCCACACCAGATTCTTTTTACGCACATCATAGGCCATAGGATTGAGACCCAAAGGCTTTAAAAGAGCGTGTAATTGCTTGTTTAATGTTCATAGCCTAAAAATCTAAAAACCATCCTTCCAGAAGCTGGAAAATCATAATTATTTGATAGCTTGTGGACTTTATCATGATTCCTAAACGAGGGCTGATGAGTCTCTCAACTCTTGTCATCATCCTACTTATTGGACTTCCTCAAATCCTCCCTCCATGTCAAGGTCAAAGTACAGCTGAGCCTGACCCCAAAGATGTAGAAAATTACGATAAACAACCACTTCAAGCTCAAGTCCTCAACTGCAGAAGAGAGGCAACAATTTGTGGGTTCGATGTTCTTTGTAATTCTCCAAGTGATGTATGCGAACTGATTGGTATGAGACTTGTTGGCTATCCATCACCTGAATCTGCGGGGATCCAGTGGATCATTGAACTTCTTTTTGGAAAATTCATTACTTGTTGTAATCCTCTCGAACAATGGCCAGCGTTGGAAGAAAAAGGTCAGAGTCATGATGATGGTGATGATGATGAAAAAGCTAAAGGTCAAACTACCCAAAGAAGACATTCGGGTCGGGGTCGTAGGAGACATCGAAGTCGACGTCGAAAGCAAACCAAGCCAATCCAAATTGACCTTTCTACTCCTGCCTCCCCAATTACTCATGTTGATGAGTCCGGTTCATCCTTATCTCCTCCTAGGAAAGCTTCCATTTATCAAATTGAAACTAATTTTGAACAACAAAACTTGACCCCGGATATAACCTTAGGGGATCAAGCCCTTGAAAATATACAAAGTCCTCCTGGATTAGAAGAAGTTGAAGAAATTGTTGGAGGAGACGATGAGCCACCACGCCCAAACACCCAAGACCAACTAACTCAAGAGGATGAACTTTTAAATCATGGAAATGAAAATGGACCAGTTAGTCTCACTGGTGAGTATCTCTAAAGCTAATTCATTTACAAATACATATTCAAGGTGATTTCTCAAATGACTGATCTGTCCATGACCCATTAATTTAACAGAGTCCGTAGTTGAACAATGCAAGCCTGTACCACCGAGTGGAGGTAAATGGACCCATGGAGAACCAGGTTATCCCACTCTGTATGATGAAGGTGTTAAAAATTTGAATCCATCAGAAAAACAATCCTGGAATTTGACCACACAAAACACCCAGAACCTCCTCATTACATTTGCCCACAATAAAAAGGAAACATTATTTGAAGACTCCAATTCAAATTTCTATTACGATCTTTATGATCCACCCGAATTTATGGGTCGCCATCATGCCCTTCGAGCTGTTTTTAATCATCTTCGTGACTTTATGAAACCTTGTGGAAATAGTCTTATGAAATGGTGTGCATTTTATATTAAGGAACTTTTGGAGATTGGGTCTTTGAAACAGGTGTGTTGATTATTTGATTTAAAAAATTATACAAAACCCTATTTCTGACCTTGTTGAGCCCACATCAACAATTGAATGAATAATTTTCAGGCGGATGTTAATAAAATTGAAGATTTTTTCAATAATGTGATGTTACCAAAATTATGGGAAGAGAAGACATGGCTTGAACTTTATGATGCTCATGTTCGAGCTAAATTGACCCCAATTCTATTTGATGGACTGTTTGAGGAAGCACTCGTTCCAAGTTTTGACATGTTGGATACGTATAAAAGAAAATGGTTTAGAGATCCAAAGATTGAGGATGGAGCAGCTCGATTCAGTCAACCAATTCGTGTAAGCTATAGTAAAAATATACTTGCTCTATAACGAAATTGTGTTCAAAACATTAAATTTTTCAATTTATGTAATTCATAAAAAATAGTATGCTGAGGTCAAGACCGGTATCATTGGCGCAGTTACTGCTGCTATGCCCTTTGTAAATCGAGACATGAAAAAAATTCATCCTGACGAGACCTCTTTGGTTAGAGTTTCATTTGAAATGTTTAAATCATATTTCAAACCCCTTGGAAGTGACCTCTTGATCCCTGGAGAACCTGGTGAAGTTTATTGGTTGTTTCATGATTACGAGGTAAAGGGAAATCTCATATTACCCCAAACATTTATTAGTCATTTGAAGAACTATTAATGACCTTTGACCTTTTCCCATCTATATATATTCAATTAGGAGCAAGTTCGAGAGTACATATATTCTCTGTACACCCTACCGGAGAAGGCATATCATCGATTGGATACTCTTACAATTGCTGTTGCCAATTTAACTCATCGACTTGTTAGAGACCTTGTGATTAAATTAAGGACTAGACCAATTCCAAAGAAAGTTTCAGCAATGAAAGCTGTGTCAGATACTTTCAAAGGAATCATGGGGGGTCGAAAAAGCCAGAAATCCAAGCCTGAAACCCCAAATTCATCCACTGAAGACAAGGACAAGACCTGAATCTGAATATCATAATTGAAGGGAGTTTAGGTTTTTTAATTTTATAAACATTTATTACTAGGCCCAAAAAACATCCTCTAACAATTAGTCTGGAAACACATTTAAAATTTAAATATTGTATGCATGAATATTAATAATCAGTAAAAAAAAATTTATCCAGGTAAAAAATGTTAGCGCTACTTTGTACGTGATGGGACAATTGATCTTTTTAATAAAATAAAATATGTTTAGTAAATAAAGATGAGAATTTAACAAAGGACCCCATATGCGGGATGATCGATTGATGAGTGTTCAGTCTCAGATATGTGTAATTGTTAGGTTATAAATGTAAATTTAAAATATAGGAGAATTTTATTCCAGATAAATATGTTTAAATATGTGTGTAATATGTCATTTGATCAATTGCAATGAGAGACCCAATGCAAGTAAACTAGGCCAAATCCAGTTATGTAATAAATAGTAAATAATTTGATGAATTTGATTCACCTAGATATGAATGATTATTAACCAGAATAGACGTTTGTGAACTGCCCGTGTAGTAATTTAATGGATAGTTTTTAATTGTACACTAAACAGCATTGGCACTAGTTAAATAAGAAATAATTGTTTTCCCAATGTGAAAATGACAAATGACGTCAATTGCGAAACTCCGTCGTTAGCTCATTTTTAGTGAAATTCTAAATTCCAACCTTTAGAATTTCTACATAATTATGAAACTAATGCATCCTTTGAGTTTCCAAACACTGAATTTATTTTATCCACCAAATATTACAATTACAAATACCAATTACTCTCATGAATTCCAGAGGCAAATGATTTCTAATTCAGAAATTTTAATGTCTTAATTTACCAAAATCCAATGGTCATTTGTTGGAAACGGACCCCTGAATTACAAGGATTTGTATAAACTCTTCCATACGCATTTATTTCAAGACACCTGTAGGAACCCTCATTTCTAATGAGACTTGACTCAGAAGAGACCATTTTCCAAGTTTGATAATCACCACCAAGGCATTGTGCTCCCCAAACTTCTCCAGAATCATTTGTGTCAAGGCAAAGACCAGTTCCATAATTTTGAATTGACCCAGATTCCCATCCAGAAAATGCAAACCTTTGAGAACCACGATTTCGATTACAGCGGCTAGTGGCAAATACACTGGACCCACTAAATTCCAAACAATTCCCACTACTGCTACTGAATTGGTAGTCCCCGTCTAAAAACATGGAATAAACAAAGGAAGAGACACATTAGGGTTAAACTACATATTTTAAATTAATTAATACACTCAAAAAATTAGTATCTGTACGTTTAATCCAGCATAATCCCTCTGAGTCTAAAAATATTTAATTTGAACAATTTGAAATATTTCGACACTATATATTTGCTGGGCATATATTTTGGGAATCGAATTGTTCGTGATTGCAAGATTATTAAATTTGTTTTTGAATTCAAAATATGATACAAAACTAGCTCTCACATTTTAAAAAGCAGTTGTTTTGTTATTTTCACTTGCTTTATATTAGTAAACGCCATATGCCTCTCCATTTTTATTGGTCTTGCTAATATTTCTGATGAGTATTTCAAACCTCATTTGAAGTTTGTAATCAATATTATTTTCATTTTAGCACACGCATTCACAAGAAGAGTTAAATTCAAAAATATTAAAAATGAAATGAGTATCATAATGTATCCAAATTTTAACCCATAACCCATTACAACACCCTGACTAAACTCATTTAATAACTTAATTGATAATTATAATTATTTTAAAATTATATGAATCCAATCTTTTTGCTTTAAGTCTCATTTTTATTTGAAGCTTGATTACAGCTATTCGTGACTCGTAATGCCAGATGAATTGTATTTTATGAAATAAAATTAAACGGCGGCTGTAAGTTCAGAACTTACCCATGCCAAAAGCTCCAATAATGGAAAAAACAAGGAAAATGATGACCTTTAGTAGTTCCATTTTGAGCACTCTACAAAAAATAGAAAATCAGAGACCGTTTAATTATAAACTTTATTGATCAATATGTAGTACCCGCATATTCTTTTTGATATCAAAGTTTCACATTTTCAATAAATTACATTTAATTGCTTAAATATATCCTGTTGAGGTCAGTTTTAAACTTTAGACTACCCTAATTTACACTAAAATTAGTAAAAATCAAAATCAAGATTAGATACTTGCTCATCATACCTTCTGCTGACTCTCGATCCCAATTACTGTATTAAGATTTTTTTTTTGGACTTTTGCAATTATTTTGGAAGTAAAAACGAACTAGACACAAATCAAACTCCTTATATTATGGGACAACCAAACACGTAAGTTAGGGATAGGATTTTTAAAGCGATGACCCTTAAGTTCGGCCAGAAAATTAAGAATGAGAAAGAACAAGATTTTCAACTCGAATTTTATAGGAAATGACATGATGCTCCCTTGACCTTTTTCTTAATAAACAAGCCTTATCTCCAATCTTAACAATTGATATCTTCCAAAAAATAATTACTCTGCAAAGAAAGATTAGCTCAATAACGGGATTTATTTGTGACAACTCTCAACCTAGGATCTATGGCAAGCTAAGCAAAAAACGAGGACTTTGTAGCCTAATAAGCGAGTCATCAAATTTTAACTCGGAAAATTAAAATCCTTCAGTAAATCTTCAGAAATTGTTATTTAAAAACTCAAAGTACGAATGTAAAAAGATGCATAGGTCAAGTCAATAAACTTTGTTGATTGATTAAGCAACAATAACGTCCTTTGATAAGTATATCATTTCAAAAACAGTGTGAAGCTCGCAACGTATTCAACATGGCTTGCTTAAATTTATGGTACATTTTCACCTGTAACCCAAAATACTCTGGCTTCCCTGGGTGGTTTGAATGGCATCATTAAAAAGAATTAATGTGTTTGGTCGTTGAGTTCTTTAATGCAATTAGTGTGTTTACTTTCTGAGGTTTGTTCAAGTTCAAAACCTCACCATTCTCAATTATCTTTTGGATTTAGTCGGTAATATATGTACACCTAATTACTATTTTGTAGGGGATATTACTAGCAAAAGTCATTTAATGATACGCCGATACTTTAATAACAAACCCATATTTTATAGTTTGGGGTCATTAATGATATGAATGATTTGATTATTTTGAGTTTTTATCCTCATTTGTCCGGATACATGCCCACCACAAATTCATGACAGGACATATCCAACCTCATTAGATATTTATTTGGAGTAGAGAGTAGATTTAAACAATGGGTCTCAAACAAACAAAAATAGATTTTTTCATTTTAAATTGACAAGTCGAACAAACACGACCTGGGCAAGAGCTAATTATCTTTTCTATTGTTTTACTTACAAAAGAAATCTTAGAAATATTTTATTGATTCTTTGATAAAGATTGTTATTATTATCAAATGTTACTAACAATAACTTTTCAACTCCGATGTTTAGTGGCCTTTCACATCCTACTTTTAGCCCCGCAAGGAAGTAGTTGTAATCGGAGAAATTCTATCAATTCGGGGGAACATGAAAATGTTCGAGATCATAAAAGAGCTGTAAAGGTATATTTTTAACTAAATCAAAAAACC
>JAQIYE010000222.1:0-14841 GCA_034699765.1 Xenyllodes armatus
GAAAAATCCAAAATTTTATGAAATTTTTGGCCTTCACAACCATTCGCACCTTTGCTATATTTGCTAGCAGTTTATTTCTCAGCATTTGAGTAGGGATCAATTATGGTTAATACATCATAACATTTGTAATGTTTTGGGTTTCACAATTAATACATGATTTGGTAAACATCAAGCGGCTAACCGCATGTTTTTTAACACAAGAAAACTCATGATCGATTTAGGGCTCGGATTAATAAAGAAATAGATGCGGATCTTTAATACATAACTTGTAATAATATTGATATTTTTTTTGATTCTTGAAACCAAAAATGTCAATTTTAGTAAACTTAGTACGGGATTCTTGAAGCCTAAGCGTTTTGTAAAAAAAAATTTGCATTCTAGTTCAAATCCCTAGACTTAAATTTATAAAAAAAATTTGCTTGTGTGTCAAGTTTAGGTTGCATCAAGTTACATTTACGGTGTTAAATGTAATTTGAAATATTTAAGGAATGCTAAAGTCTAGTCTGAATAGATAGCATACGCACGCTTCTTTCATTTTATAAGCACATGCAGAAATGTTTATGAAAGAATGAATTAACTTACTCCGAAGCATTTCTTCTACATTTGGATTTATTTCTGCCGTGTCACTCCGTCTCGAATGGTCACGAATTTCATCTGTGATGAGTTCAGATCCAGCAAATTCCAAACAAACCAACAGAACGCTGATCCAAAGTACCATTAACATTGACATGATAATTTGACTAGTCCCAATACATTTGCTCTCAATTATTAACTGGAATTCTTTGTTTCATGTATTGCTATGCTTTCAAAAAATTGAGTGTGGTCTCAAAGTTTACGAATTTGAAATTTTTTAGGATAAACTCCACCACCATAATTGAGGATTTCTAAAGTTTATTTCACGGCATATTCACTATCTCCAGTCCAGCCAAAACCCGGACAAAAATGTTTCTAAATCCAATATATAAATGAGGTGGTAACTTATCGAATTTTTATTTAAAATTTTTTGGCTTAAATCAGCAGAGTTGACCTCTTAAGGCTCAAAGAATGAGCATAAACATCCATCCGTCAGAACCAAACAAAAAATTAAAACTGACTGATAAATGTATGGTAGACTACTAACTGGTCAGTAGTGATGATGAGTGTAGATTAAAGTAAGTCCGACACGCTTTTGTGATCATTTTACCCCCATAAAAATATTGCAATAATAATAAAGAGTGAAGATGCTGTTTTGTTTTGAACAAAAGACTAAGGATAAATAATAATTCAGGCTCAAATTAATTTACTAATTGAAGAGCTCACATAGATCAATTTCTGGGCAAAAAAAAATATTCTGAGATGGCCTCAAAATTTTTTACGATTTTTAGTTCGTATACTTACTACATAAAAAACAAAAAAAAACAATGATATTGTACTTTTGCAAAAGGAATCCAATGTAATGTAGAATTTGGCAAATCACAAGTTAACCGAGTACGAACCATTCTAATGATATAGGGTCAATTTGTTTTCCAGAAAATAATTGTTCGTGCATATATAATTTTTCTAATAGTTTTAATTTTGAAGTAGTTGGATGCTACGAGTATTATTATTTATAGGCTGAGATAGATTTATGTTAATTTTCACAAATATTTGATCATGTATTAGGAATGGTGGACGACGCCGACGAAAATTGAGACAAGTGCAGTATAGTACTGGTCTACTGGTCTAGATTTATCATAAGTTAGTCAAAACGTCTTGGTTCCAAAATCCAGCAGAGTCTTTCATGGAAACAGAAAATCAAGATATGCTTAACTTGTAAATTAGTTTAAATGTCATAAAAACAAGAGAATTCCGTGATGACTCTGCTAAAAGTTCAGTTTTATCGTGAATACCAAACTATTACTAAATTGTTGTTTCCATTAGACAAGACTTCCATAGTGTGAGCGGTCTAACTTTTTACATAAAATGCATATTCAGCCAAATGCCAAACCTTTTCAGAGGCATACAATCTCATAGGGACTCTCGATACATATTTCATTTCAGTGATGATGATGGGCCAAATTACATTCACTTGCATCTAGTTCTTGGATCTTAGTCGCTGAGAGCCCTTGATCCGCTCAAGTCTTTTTATTTCGAGGAGTGACCTCTATCATTTAGAAAATTGTTCAATTAACTAGGTAGAAGCGACATTTTTTAACACTCAGCAGCATTTCATAATTTCGTGGCTTGTGCTTCCTGTCAGATCGTTTATTTGCAAATTCGACAACACACGGAACACCATGTCGGAGAACTATGAACGTTTGGAGAAATTAGGTCAAGGTAATTGGATTTAAAGTTTGGAAAGGAGAAAATTCCTGAATTATAAATATATTAAAGGTCAAATCAAATCATCCAATCAAGTCATTGTTAGGGTCGCGTCGTTGACAAAGTATTTTATGTACCTTTTACTCAGGAACGTATGGGGTGGTTTACAAATGCAAGCACAAGAAAACAGGTGAGATTGTCGCCTTAAAGAAAATCAGGGTTGAATCCTTGTCAGATGGGATCCCTGCTACGACACTTCGTGAAATGTCAATCCTGAAGGAAATATCACGTTGCCCCTACATTGTGAGGTAAGGCTAACTCATGGGCTAAGGTCAAAAGTTCAAATTGTTTTATGTACACTTTGCAAGTGAAAGCCGCTCGTTATCTCTAACGCCTACTTGAATATTCAGATATGCAGGTTTTAGTGAAACTTTACATTTGGTCCAACGAATTTGTATATGTGTTTTTCCTAAACAGGCTCGAGGATGTTCTGCTAAGTATGACAGAATTTTTTCTTGTATTCGAATTCTGTCCATTTGATTTAAAAAAGTACATTGAGAGCTTTGGACCACGGAAACCGAGTAATATGATTAGCATGGATGTGATCAAGAGACTCATGTATCAGGTTGGTATTATAATTTTACAAAAAATTTACAACAAGATTTTAGTAAGAATGAATGCAATCTGGATAACAGTAGTGTTTAAGTGACTAAATAGATACTTTTTTGTTTGTAGCTCCTTGAAGGGATCATGTATTGTCATCGGCGTCGTATTATTCATCGGGATTTGAAGCCACAAAATATTTTGTTGAGTACTGATGGGACTCTACGAATTGCAGATTTTGGTTTAGCTCGGCTCTTTGCACTTCCAATAAAACCGTTGACACACGAGGTTCGTCACAAATAATTTATTATACATTTAGATTATTATATTTTAAACAAAATAGCTTAAAGGAACAAATAAATTGTAACCCAGTCCTTTTGTATTATGTTGATTTTTGTAGATCGTCACTCTCTGGTACCGTCCTCCAGAGGTTCTTCTTGGCTCAAAACTTTATGGACCTCCTGTTGATCTGTGGGCAGTTGGATGTATATTTGGAGAACTAATTCTTCGACATCCTCTGTTCCGTGGAGATAGTGAAATAGACCAGTTGTTTCGCATTTTTAGGTAAAAAAAGTTATACAGAACTTAAATTAACGTGCATAATTGATTAAAACTAGTTAAACCACGTAATAAAGTTCTCTCTTTATGTTTTTAAATTAGAGTGTTGAGAACACCTGATGAAAGAATTTGGCCAGGAGTTACTGAATTACGAGACTTTAAACCAATGTTTCCCAAATGGTCAGAGATCACACTGCCCACGGTAATCCCAAGACTACATGAAGATGCTGATGCTCTGGATATTATTCTGGGACTCCTTGAATACAATCCACCAACACGTTTAACTGCTAAAAAGGCTCTCCAACATCCATTCTTTGAAAAAATGGATAAAACTGGGCTTCCAGAGTTTGTTGATGAGCTGGATTTCTGTTCCTGGTCACCTGAAGAGGGAACTGTTAAGAAGTAAACGTTTTTCACATAGATCATTGCCATTAGTGAAGAGATTTTTCATGAGTTTTCACAAAACCCATTCCCAACATTCTTGCTGTGTAGTTAGTAATTTATATAATTTTGAAAGAATAACAGTAACTTTGCCCAAAATTTGTTGATCTTTGATGATAAAAATTTAATTTTATGTAAAAATATTTATTTGTAGTACAAATGTTAGAGAAATCCGTAACTTTTTTTTTACTAATTGCTTTAAATACTATTATTTAACGAATATTTAATTTGAATAGCTAGATGTAAGAAAATAGAAATGCTCCAGTAAATAATAAAATCAAGAATTTTGCAAATTAAAGCTTGCCCAACTAGAGGCTATCTGTTCCATACCTTTACAGTTAAAGGATTTAAGTAGGTTATTCTAAATTTAAGTAGGAGTAAATAGTACATTATTAGAAATTATCCATGAATCACAAGCAATTAATCCCCATCAGTTATCTCAAAAGCATTTTTTTAGAATTTATATTATCTCTCCCATACGATACCAGCATTCATTCACTTTTATAAGCCGGATTTTTATATCTTAAATCCGTAATCCTTATACGATCCAAACGTCGTCGCTCATCTACAAAACTACATATCAAAAAAGTCAAGTGATAAACCGGCGACCGTTTGACAACTTTGTCTTTGTTTATAGATGGATTTGGAATCCCCACACTTTCGTATTGAATTGCACAAAATATTAGCTGGTGACTCTATGACCATGTAGGGATGAAATACAAATGGATAATGGAATGGAATGAGTCCACAAACAAATCCATGGTTTACAGATATATATTAGACCAAATTGAGTATCCTCCCACACAAAAAAATACATTCACTAACATTCATAGTCATTTGACTTTTTTTAACAAACATTTCATAAGTTTACTAAATAAATACGAGTGACAAGTACCCAGTACCCTCCTCACAAAACTCTGTAAGTCAAGTTGTGAACTAATCAAGTTTACTTAAATAAAATATTAATTTCTAAATTTTGATAACTAATAATTGTCTGATTGATTTTCTCCATTCATTCTTTCAGAAAACTGGATTCACTAATGCATAATACTCGTGAGTGAGTCACTCACTTTTATTAGTGCACATTCAATCATCTGGTGTGTACGTGTCAATCAGTGGGGATCCAGTACATTTAACTAATTGGTTTTGCACTGAGCTAACCTTCTGCTCGTGAACTTAACTTTGACCCTCATCTCCGGATAAGAACAAAAGTCTACTTAGAATTTAAGTAATAACAGTACCAGATCGTGACCCCTTCTAATTGGCCTCTCTCTCTCTCTCTACCTACCTCAAACCTCTATACGTTTCAATCGGTCAAGGTCAACCTTCAACCTGAGGAAGCTGTCAGATCAGATGTTTCATATTTAAATAAAGCCAAATTAGCAGAAATCGGTAAGACAATGAACATGCATAGCCTTCCTTTGTATTTGTAGTCTCTGTTACAATTTGCAATGACGCTTAAATACAGGAGACAGGTCGAGTTTAGTTACATTTGATATGTTGACCATCATGATGATATTTGTTCACTCACCGTTTTAGCTCTTTGTCATTAACATGAAATAGAATTTAAACCGGAAGCTGTTAAAGTACACCATTTCATTAGAAAAAAAAGCTAGAGGTACTAAAATGCCAACTCATAAATTAGCCAAAATGATGAAGTAAACCAGTGATGATGGCTCAAACGGATGGAATCAACTCTGTTCGCAAACTACTATACAGAAAAGATGTACTCATTATCTTTATTTTAGATCTCAATGATAAGATTCCAGAATATATTTTAGTGTTCGTTCGCTTGTTCTCATATGCACGTAGCATTTCATTTCATGCTAAATGCTACGTAATTTGTATTTTTTGTCTACTTACAGTAAACAGTTTAGCATCCTTCCGGCTCTAATTCCATTTATAGCAGTTGAAAATGGGTATTTGTACTTTTAGTAAAAGCGTTCAATTCGATCTGTAGCTGGATGATAATGTAAAGTGCATTCGGTGAAGGCATGAGTAATGTAAAGTTTACTGATGCTGGTGTCATATTTTTCTGAAATCTGTATGTATGTGAGACTGTCAATTAATTACTGTAAGTTGAGTCTAAAACCACAACAAAATTGATTAATATTATGGAAGTGGAATGAGGAAAAGGCGACAAGACAAAAGAAAAGTATGATGCATTCTTTGGTTAGGTCGTCTGAACCTTCTGGCATTGCAACTTGATATAAAATTATAAACTGATTGTGAGCATTTTTGTTTGAAATTATATTTATTCGACATATTTTTATACTTTGATCTTTGGCAAGTTAGATGTATTTTTGCTAATCAACTTAATGTTTACTGTTTGTTTTTTAACACAGGGGGTTTTGGTCAATTTTGGAGTTTTTACTCAAGACTTGCTTGGTTTTAATCAGCCGTATTACCGTGACTCGAGCTCAACCACATTACTTACCCGACCTACGGTTTGCAATATTGATGACTTTTTGAATTTGAAGGATTTATTTCTATATTTGTTAACTAGGACCAATGATTTTGAATCGGTAAGCACTTTTGATAAAAATAGCATAAACGCTTTCCTGCCTGTGGATTTTACAAAGCTGCTTGCAATGATATTATGAAAATTTCTAAATTTCTAAAACAAGAAATAAATCTAGATAAACTGCTATTTATTTTCAGTTTGGGACTCGAGTAGCATTGTTGATTGGTTCAGGAGGGGTAGTTGAGGATTCAATCCCTGATACGATGACGCAAGTGGAAACAAATTCAGATAGAGATAGCAAGAGTACATCCAAGCCTTTAAACACAACTGGAAGTGGCTCAGGATCAGGACATGTTGACAAAAATGGAACTCCATGCAGCGGAAAGATTAGCTCAGAAACTGTTACTGTACCAGATGGGAAAGGTACACCCTCAAGCGCAATAGGCAAAAAGAAGACTGACTACATTTTCCGTTCAAAAATTCCATCGCCTATGAGACCATTACTTAATTCATCTTGTACACCTCGTCATGAAAAGAACAGTAAAACGCCAGTTGCACCAGCTAATGTACATGCCCAAGCAGTCAGTGAGAAAGACCGGAGGCAATTTCATGTGTATCAAAACGGAATTGTCAACAAACCAACATTGATTTCCATTAACTTTGCTTCACTGAAGACTTGGGATGGATTCATCAAGGACCTTAAAAATGCAGTCTCAAAAAGTAGTTCCGGAACCGGTTCTCAAAATTCTTCTGATGCTTTTGTCCACATTCAAAATGTATACACTTGCCATGGTCGGCGTTTGGAGTCTCTAAATGAAATTGAATCCATTTCAGCATTAGTCATTTCCAACGATGAGCCTTTTGTATCGTTGCCTTATTCTTCCGAGGGGTTAAGCCAACCACCCACTCAGCACGGGCCAGCTCAAGAACATCAAGTCAAATCACGAAATTCTGTTTCATCAAGAGCTCGACGGGTGAGCAGGGGTACATTCACCAAATCAGTCGTAGAGGAGCCCAAGACTGGCTTTACTGATGAAGCAGATGGATCTCCTTCACTTGCCAAGGCGTGTTCAGAACAAAACGTTCTTTATCCTTCAACTTGTGCAAACTCTCCTATAATACCGTGCTCTCAATCTCAACTTCCGACTGTACTTCGACAAAATAAACACACCCGGAATTTAAAACCAAGACCAGCCTCATGTTATATGTCTTCATCTCATAGTGGAGTATCCACTCGGGATGCAACCAATGGAAATGGGAGTCCGGGTTTGAACGCCTTTTCAGGTTCAAGAATCCCTAAAAGGATAATTCCGTCCTCAACCTTCACGAAGACTAGAAGCAATGAGAATTTACTTGTGAAGACCGGAAAGTGTACTCAATTACAAGACCTGATTCATACGAAAGATGCTTCCACCCACAATCCTAGCCCAACTCCATTTGTTAAAACAGTTAAGGATTCCTCGTCGCATGCAGAGGGACGTCGGAGACCTGTTTCAGCTGATAAATCAAATCGGCAAGGTACTTCAATACTGTGTTGCTCAAAGTCATTTGTTTAAGAACCTGTTTTGAAAAAAAAAACACTAATATTAATGCACTTTGAAACTAATTTGCAGAACAAGGGCGTCATGAATTTGTACGACCTCGGCTAATTACTGTCATTAGAAGGTGGGTTAATTATGTTACGATGTAATAATATCATTTTGATAATTTCGAGATCTATGAGTTAATTTTGGCTTTATTGTTTCTGGTCTGCAGTGGGCGTAAACCACGAAAGGCATCTCGATATTTATTGAATCGAAAAACTGCGGTGAGGTTTGATCAAGTTTTAAGCGACATTACAAACTCAATCAAAGCTGATTGGGGAGCCGTTCGTAAAGTTTATACGTTGAAGGGCAAAGAGGTTAGCCATTCAAAACATTTTTGTTTAATCTACGATTTGTTGACATTTAATTCTGTACCTGGATAAGAATTTTACTTCTTCACGAATCAGGAATACATGATAAGGTTGTGTAAAACATTGCAGGTACAAGGGTTGGAAGACTTCTTCAGTGACAATTTTGGAATATTCCTTGTCTGTCCAAACGATCGTGTGTCTCCTGAAGATTTTCAGCTCGATAGTGAAGGTAAGCTGCAGTTAAGGGACTTCAGAAAAGTTGGTACCAATCGTAGTTTTTATTGCAATATTCCTTTGCCTATAGAATGCAAAAATATGCAGCCTTTTGTAAAGGTCAATCTTTCTACGTGCATGTCAAAGAGTCAGTCAGCATCTGTTGAAAATCAAAGATCCCAGCCCCATAAAATCCAGCGACCGAAATCTGTTGGAAGTCAAGGAAATCAATCAAATCACAAGAGTGGTAGAAATAGTGTCCGAAGTTACCCTGCTCACCCCAAGCATATTCCGGTGGAACAGTTTCCTGCTCCAATCCTTAACAAATTTGTTGTTGGGAAAATAATTGGTAAGTAATTCAAAAATATCTTCCTAGGTATGGGCTGCGTAGATTGCCTTGGGCTTAAATTGATTGCACATTTCTTAACAAGGTGACGGAAACTTTGCGGTCGTAAGAACATGTTGTCAGAAGAACACCGGTCAAGATTATGCCTTGAAAGTCATTGACAAGTTGAGAAGTGAAGGAAGGGATGCTCCACCAGCCAGAGAAGTTGAAATTCTTTCGAAACTTGAGAGTCATCCTAACGTGATTTCCCTCGTTGAGCACTATGACTTTAATCAAGAGTTGTATGTCGTTATGGAACTTGTTTCTGTAAGTTTTGCTTAATATACATTAAAAATGATTTTGGAAAATCTAGAATGCTTGATTTATGGGTTTAAAACTTGTAAAACTTAATTTCCTGTTCGTAGGGGGGTGACTTGTTTGATGCAATTGCTGAAGTAACCAAGTTTTCAGAGGAGGAAAGCGCCTGCATGACAAGGGATGTTGCCAGTGCTCTTTCATTTCTTCATGATCGTCAAATTGTTCATCGGGACATTAAGCCCGAAAATCTGCTGGTAAGCTTCAAGAATATTCATTTGTGATTCACTGACACTCGGACGATACGTTATAACCCGATAACCACGACTTAATTTTAATCACCATTCGTTTAGGTGTTCATGGAGCCTGATGGCAGAAAGAGAATCAAGGTATACCGCTAAACGTTTTGGCATTATTTTGTATTCAGTAAACCGAAATTCTGACCCATATTTTTGTCAAAATATCCTGTGCTGCACAATAATATGATTGCGAAATTCATTAATTCAAGATTTGATTTGCGTATCCAGGTCGGTGATTTTGGTTTGGCTCAGGGTCCATTAAGGGGTCCTTTGTACACTGTTTGCGGTACTCCCACGTACGTTGCTCCAGAAATCCTCGCTGAAACCGGATACGGTCTCAAAGTGGACATTTGGGCACTAGGTGTGATTTTGTACGTCTTACTTTGTGGCTACCCTCCGTTCGTGAGCCAGTCATCACTTCAAGAAGAATTATTCGACATGATTCTTGCTGGCGAGTATGATTTTCCAAGGGAGCAATGGGAGACTATTTCAGATGAAGCGAAGGACTTAGTTGTGAGGATGATAGAGTCAGACGTTGACCTCCGCCTTGATGCTCAAGAAGTTCTAGAACACCCTTGGCTGGCTGTAAGTTTAAATGAAATATGTAGTTTTCCCATTGATAGTTGCTTTTCAGGACAACAAGATTTTCTGGTATCAACTAACTGACAATATTTGTAACGTCATTTCCAGATGAGTCCAGAAGAAAGGAGGATCAAAAGGAATTTGTTCTTCCGAAAAGACTTCAAATCCAGTGTTTTTGAGGCAATGGGTTTAGAAAAGCTCCTTTATCCTGGGAATTCTTGTGAGTTTGAAAACCCATCAACTCCGTAAACTTGGAACTCTAATTTAAGTCTTACCCGTGATACTCCGTGTGATTATCCTTTCCGACCAAGAATCAGAGTCATTTTCATATAGGTAAACAATATTGTATAAGATTTGCACTAAATTAAACATGTTCGAGGTCGCAGGACATTAGAGAATAATTTACAGGTACGAATACATAAACCTTCAACAAATAGAACAATCATCACCACTGTCAGACTTTCAAACCAAGCGTCATTCATTCATTCTTTGCTTTGAATAAATAAGTTTTATTTTTAGAACGTAGTGGTGTGGCTAATGAATTACTGCTAGTCTATGCACTTTAAATAAGATGAACAAATATGTTATATAAAGTTTTAGTTGTAATGTTTCAGTCTGACTAGTATGTTTAGTAAGTGGCATTTCAATAATGCTTATTTATTTTGAACCAAGAATTTCAAGTTACCGTCTTAAGTAAGATCTTGTAAGTGCATTTATATATTGATCTGAACATCTATTCAAATTGAAAATTTGTAAAAGGTATCTCTGAGGCTAATTTTGAGCAATAAAATAGATGAAGTGAAGATGGTTCTTTCTTTTATTCAAGTTATCATTGGGCGGAAATTAGATATTTAGTTAAGTTATGGGAATCTGAAGAGGTTAAATTGATAGCAGAAGCATCAACTGGATCGTTGATCCTTTTGCCGGAGCAATGGGATGCTCCACCTCTCTTCATTGATGAAATTCAAACCCTGACCTAGATATGTTCTGTTAAATTATTTTTGGTTTATAATGGCCGATTTCAAAATTAACCTAATCACTCCCAGTTTTGGAACTATAATCTAGAATATTCCTTTTCTCTAGGGCCATTGTGCTTTAGAAAGCTTCGAATAACTACAATACAATATTCCTTTTCTCATCGACAAGTCAAATCAAACTTAACCCCTAACTTTCCTAAATGAAGTGTCTTTTACAATAATATTTTATAGGTTAAAGCTTATGCCCTGAAGTCGAAGCGACAACAGTTTTATTAAAGCAAATACGTTCATGTTTAATTGAAAAACTAAGAGAGTCTCCAAGAAATTCGGATTTTCTTTTGATTCCTTTTATTTGTATCTAAGATCTTGGTCATTTATTTAAAGATTTCATAAAGTAAGAGCGATACAAAAAATTACAAAATGTAAAGTTTTTGTCTGAATTTTGCATAAATATATTTGTTCGACTATAAATTGATCCATAGATTTAGGAAGAGAGACATATTCATTCAACTGTTATAAAATATTTCTTGAAAAGCTCTTACGTTTACAGAATTAAATAATTTGAGTAATTTTCTCGTAGCTTATGTTCGAAGGAACACTATACTATGAGCACCCAAATTAACAAGGACTGTTACTCAATAATTCATAATTTAACAATACAGCTCTTAAAGAGGCCAGGACCACCTAAGCCAAGAGAATCAAATTTTTAAATATTCCTTAATTGATGACCGAGTAGGCCTAGATAACCCCCATGATAACCTCTTTCTCTCTTGGGCCTTCTTTAGTCCATCAAAATTTTGAAATTTCAAAATTTATCCAAATTGTAAAATCGGAAAATCAGCATGGGAAAATACACGTAAAATATCGCGTTTCCAGTGGTCCCCCCTTGGAAAATTTCCCAAAAAATTGAAAGTGGAAATCTTTCATTAAATCTTCGTAAAACCTTAAAAACTGTTTAAATCAAGGATATTTCACATGGGTTTGGCTGCCTCGTATAAGGATGGCTCGTAACCTGTTTATGCTCAATTTTGAATGAATTGTAAAGTTTTCGAGCTAACCGAATTGCTGCCAGAGTAACCACTACATTTAAGAAGTGTGCACTGTTAAATTATCCAGAGCTTTGTGGGTTAACAAAGGGCTGTAACAAAAAGTGCCACTTTTTGTTACAGCCGAAAAAATTTGGTCAAAAATGAAAATCAACGAGTTACGAGCCATCCTTATACGAGAAGACCGAAACCGTGTGAACCATCCTTGGTTTAAATAGTATCCATAACTATTGTTTGTAACGTTTTTGGAAATTCTTTTACAAATTACAAAAATTTCGACTTTTTTGGATGAATTTTTACAACTTGGATGAATTTTGAAATTCCAAAATTTTGATGGACTAAAGAAGGCCCAAGAGAGAAAGTGGTTATCATGGGGGTTATGTAGGCCTACTCGGTCATCAATTAAGGAATATTTAAAAATTTGATTCTCTTGGCTTAGGTGTTCCTGTCCTCTTAAGTACTAACATATTTGTTTCGTGGCACATGGCATCTAGATAATTTAGGAACACATACTTTCCTGATTTGGTAACCTATTAATTAATACAAAACGGAAACATTGACTATCACACAGTTTGACTCCTATTCACCAAAGTGCATGATGCTTTCGTAGTACTCAATAACCTTTCTTGGGATGTGACGACTTACTATTTGAGAGTCAATAGCTTCAACGTCTTGGATTCTTTTCCACTTGACATAAAGCAAAATATTCCCATTAAGTATGGTAATATCAGTAATCTTGTCAAACTCATAACCTTTGTCGAATCCTGTAGCAGGGGCCTTCGTTTTCCCTTTGTGATTGGTACTATTCTTGCCCTAAAAGTTCAAAATAGCAAAATCGTTATGAATTATGTAAAAATAATACTGACGTGACTACATAAGTTAAAAAATGCTGTACGTACCTTCTTAATCAGTCCATTCTCTGGCATTGGATATGTACACACATCAAAGCTAGAATCGTCACTCTTGTCAGACTTGTCCTCATTGTTAGACTTGTCCTCATTGTTACACTTGTCCTCATTGTCAGACTTGTCCTCATTGTTACACTTGTCCTCATTGTCAGACTTGTCCTCATTGCTAGACTTGCCCTCATTGTCAGATGAATTTAGAGAATCTGCAGCATCTTCATCTGAACTCTCGGAAAGTTGTTTGTTCTCCTCATTCGAGCTTTCGGCTTCACTCTCACTGGAGCTGTTGCAAGATACTCTCTCTTTACTCTCGTCATCAGAACCAGATGTGTCCTTATCAATTAGACTGTTGAAGAGAGCTTGACGTTTCTTTTTTTCTCGAAGTCTGGCTATTTTGTTTTGACGAATCTCTTCTTCTGAATCAATTTCCGAGTTACTTGACCGATTCCTCTTGGTGGCAGTTCTTCCCAATGCAGTTTTTATCATTGAACGTAGAGGGTATTTGGATTTACGACTTTTGTTTCGGGCCCTAGCTCTTTTCTTTGCCAATTCCTTCCTACGTTTTTCCTCAAACTCTTTAATCAGAACCGGAGTTATGATATTTTCCTTGGGTTCCCAACTGTTGGCAGACCTAAAATATAAATTTAAAAAATAATCAAAGTCAATTATTAGTGTTTCTCTTGCAATTTAAACCTAATATATAGTAGGTCGTAAAAAGAACAAAACTGGCATTATTGAGAAAGGGCAGGGCCTTACTCTGGATATCCTTCCCATTTGAGAAAGTACTGGACTATCCCATTCATTATCCTTTTGTCAAGAATCTCTTCAACATTGTACATTGGTTTATTTGGCTCTTTCGGAGGTGCAGCCTGTTTCACCTTAACCCGACTTTTCCGCTTCACTTCCTCGGAGGATGAATCAGAATCACAATTTGACGTAGAAGAGGTGTGATTGGATGAAGAAGACATAATTCATATCCTATGTCCTATGCACAAAACAAAAACATAATTAATTAATGTTTCAACTTGGAATAAAATTATAGATACATTAACATACTTCAAAATGAAGGAGCTAACCAAACTTTGACTGCACAAGGTGTAGACTCAACTGCTGCTGGTGACTGATGATGATAGGTTGTGACACGTCACGGTGGAGTGTCTGTGACAGCCCTCACCACTACTGTACTCATCCAATGAACAAATTCAAGTCTCAAACGATAAATAAATGGCAAATAGATAAAGCTAACATTTAAAAACTACAATCCAAATAATTTGATTGTTAAACATTGGAAGATACAGGATACAAATGTAAACGTTTTTAAAGTTTCGCAGAGCTCCCGAGGAGGACGCAGTGCTTTGCAATTAAATTTCAAAGTTTTGCAAAATTTGGAATTCCTACTAAAGTCAAAGTTCGCGGGAGTTTGTCCACTTTGTTCCAAATAAATGAGAGCGTGTGTTGGCTCTTGCTTTGTCCATCCAAAGCCAAAATGGCTGCAGCGATAATGATAAAGTGTTTTGGATCTGGACTGAGAGGAAACAAAAGAGCACTGGTAAAATGTGTATAAAGTTAGCAGTAAATCTCACCTTTTCAAAACAGGTGCTCCGATACCTCGGCAAGAACCAATAATAAGGTCTCGCCAGCCCTCTGGTTTCGCCCTAGGGGATGAACATACATGAGTACTTCACTGTGATAGTATAAATGCGTGTTGTCCGTGTCTCGGATAATATTACCTAGTGAATCTAAATGGTTCTAGAGACGACGTGTCTCGTCGTTGCTGTCAAGAAAAGGCTATGTTTGAGCTGTGGCATGCTGCTGATGCCAATGCCTCAGCGTTGCTGTGTGTGGGTCTTAAAGTATTAAATTACATATTTAGGTAGTGTAATTTTGAATTAGTGGTATGTGAGTCTGGGTATAAGTTTGATGTGGTTGGTACATTTAT
>JAQIYE010000223.1:0-14841 GCA_034699765.1 Xenyllodes armatus
GGAGTGTCCTTTTAAGAATGGGTTGAATGGACAATGGACACTTGTTGATTCAGACCATAAAGGTTCTCAATTGTCCATTAAGGTCAAGAAAGATGAGCTCTGACCGGGAAAGGGTCTATGATCTATCTATCCATCGCCTACTCATTCATTTGACTCCTTTTTCCTTCCTCCCTTTGTATTGTTGTCTCATTTTGTGTTATGAATGTGTTACGTGGACAAAAATCTTCTTCCTTTTCATCTTAAGATTCATTTAATGAGACCAGAAGAGACCAGTCAGTCTGTCTGAATTGTAAAGTATAAAACATGATGTTCACAAAAACTTTTTTTTTTGATACGACTCCTCTCCCGGTGGTCCATTTTTTTAACATTTCGCACTCATCCTCCATTTTTATTTCAAAGATCAAGCTCATTCATATTCAAGGAATACTGTACACTTACTTAATGTTAGAGTGCGAATAAATTTCAATTCTTATTATGGTCTATTCTTTGGACGACCGTAGGATGGAGGTTAAGAATTTGGAGTTTCAATTTTGTATAAATATCCTGCTAAAAAATTTACGAATGTGGTTGTTTCTAGATATTGTCGGATTGGAGTACTTTCTTGTTCGAATTTTATCCTAGTGGTAATTTTTGGAAGTATTTAAAAACGTTTTCAGCATTTATATTTTTTTAAATAAATTGCGTTGTTCTGTATTTAATTAAAACAAAGGGCCCATTTAATGCTCTGCAAACATGAAGAGAAAAAACGTTTTCATTAAAGTTTAAAGGGACGAACCATATTAAAACTGTATTTATCTTCTTTCTTTTGGTTGAAAGATCTGATTGTTTCAATTTCCGTGTATTATATAGTCCGCCCCCTCTTCTATTCTACATCAGAGCCCTGATCTCAATCTTGGTTCAAAGAATCCTTTTGTTATTGGTTTTCCCACAGTTCGACTTATTGAAACGAGTTCATATATTAATCGGTCTTTGACGTAATTATGAGTTTTCAACCCCGCCCCATTCAGCTCTCATTTCCTCAAACACAACTTGGAACTTAGCACGGAGATGGAGATCACCAAACGGTTTTTAATTTTTCAAATGTGTATATATGATGAAGAACTTTTTGAAAGGGCACATAATATATTTTAAAATTTCAAAGGAACACAAATTCAACCCATTTGTGTGCCCCTAATAATTTTTCACTCTTTTATTTGGGTACTTTGAAATGAAATTGAAAGAGGAAATGATGAATGTGGCTCTTCTTGGGAAAGCTGAGAGGATCCTTTGATTAAAATTTTATTTGTGAGAAGTAAATTGTCGATTAGTTTTAAAAATCTTACAATAATCAAAGTTCAAAAGGCATTTTAAAGGAAGATGATCAGATAATTTGGTTCAGAAAAACAATCAATTGGGCGTCAATTATGTTCGAAGAAAATTTATAACCTGTGGCTGTGGCCTTTGTTGAACTTAATCTAACCGAATTCTTAAGAAAAGTTTAATTATTTTTTGTAAACAAAAGCTTTGGTGTAGATGAACAGAAACTCATTTAGAATCATGTGGCTGTTTTTGCAAGTTGATTGTGATTATGATTGCAATTGTTTTAACCTCTGATCTCATTATATCTTTGGAAAGTTTGGATTTAAGATTGAAGGGAAATCGAAGAAAATTGAGCTTTACGTTCCAGAATCTATAAAAATTGTAAGTTCTCGGATTAAAATCAACTTTCGAAGTTTTGGTTGGTAAACACAGCTTTACAAAGGTAACGTTTTACGTATAATGTTCGAAGATTCACTTATCATCATCCATTATGATTCATATAAAGGCTTTTGATTGAACTATAATGAAATGATCCGACAATGGTACGCATCTGGTTCAAAGGTCAAAGTCAAAGATCAAATATCTTGTATTTGTTCATTTCCCATTTGAAACATTTGTTGTACTCAAACACCTGAATTTTGACTAACCGCTTTTTAGGAAAATCAAGATCTCAAAAAATAAGTAAACCTGAGAATTTCACTTCATCCCTTCTTTCCTTTACTCTTCCTTGATGAGTAGTACAAAAATTAAGTCCGTTCGATGGAAAAGTTCAAAAACCCAAATCACGCAAATCGAGAAGTGCAACTTATTCTGTAACATTACTCATCATGCAAAAAAATGTATATCAGATCAAATTCCTCCAACTGGTCGTTTGGACGGATCAAAAACTCTATTACATGTAAATTAATGGTTTATAGACTGACCACCTACCACATCACACACACAAACACACAAATATGTCTTTGATTAATAGGTGGGGATAATGGTATAAAGGTTGGTTTTATTATTCTCTTGCAATTTTTAAGAAAAAATCTCCTTTTGTTCTTACTTTCCCTTTAAAAAACTCATGTTTACTCACTTATTACCCTCTTTGATACTGATCCTTAACTTATTATTAATATTAAAAGATAATATTTACCTCATGCATGTCAGTCATGGATATTAAGTTGGTCTTTTAACTTTATGTATTAGCTGCTTCTCCAAAAAAGGGTTAAACACGCAACAATGTTCCCTAAAAAATTTGATCCTGTCTTTTTTTCTTCCTCATCTTCTTTGGATGCTCTTGATTAGACGCCACTCTGTCTTTTTTGACTCTGACCTGATTGAAATTAATTTTCCTAATAGGGTTTGAGAACAATAATGGGTTTGGAATTTGGTTCCTTTTGATTACTCGTAATTTAATGTTATGATTTCCTTTTTGGTGGATTTGTTGGTTAAAAAAATTATTATTCCAAAGCGGCTCATCATTATCAACATATGATGATGATGACCTGACTAAAATATTTGCACATTTCCTAATTGCTCTTGTCAGTTCTTCTTGTGCATATAAGAAAAGACAGCAAATGTCCAATGTGTATGGAATTTGCGACTTGATTTGTTTTCTTTGAAAATGTGTGTAGATTTAAATTGGCAAGTTCGGTGACCCCATGATATGGACCATCCTATAGGTTTTAGTTTAAATATTTTAAATTTTAATAATAATGATGGGATGAGTCTGTGTGTCAAAAAAGTTGTGGACCCAAAGGACCGGCATCATGTTTGAATTGGGACCTGTTTTCTGATGGAAGAATCTGCAAAACAATGTGTCTCTTTCTTATCATTTAAATGGACTGGAACACCTTGAGGATTTTTTTTTGAGTTGACCCGATCCGAACTCAAGCAAACTGTTGAGAGATATACTTTTTTCGAGGACACCTTGCTCATTCCATTGTCTCACTCTTTTCTTATCATAATTTATTGAGTCCTGTCAAAAAGTGTCTTGAGGTCTCATAACTAACGATATAAGTTGGAGGCGAAATGATCAGATTATCCATTTTGTAAATTTTAATGGTCCATTTGCAAATTCCTAATTGAAATAATATAACTTCGTGGACCAAACCCGGATTTTACTGATGATGTGTATTTGATGAACTGGTTTCCTTCCATTCCAGATTTTTATTTCCTGAGAAGTGAGAAGCATCCTTTTGTTCTTTGATTTTTGAGGTTTGGATAAAAAAGATGAAGCAAAAGAATGTGATGTGATGTGAGAATGGTTCTATATTAAAATTCCAGAATGTTTCACTAAGTACTCAAGAAGAGCAAGAAAAGGAGGAAGATGAATTCGTGGTTTGAATTTTTTTGTATAAAAAAAGTCAAGTCAAAACCACCTAACCTTGATTGAAAATGTAGTAATAATCTGGTCCAGTTTTGGGTTCTGACCGGTTTCGGATCAAACTTGATCCAGAATTAATCCAGGTGAATTTGAATTCAAAAGTGCATCAGAAGATTCATTGATTCGATCTCGATCCGACCAGAGCAGAGTCTTGTTTTGTTGGTCCAGGTTTAAGGGGCCGTTCGTACGTGAGATCAGGGAGGGAACTTTTTGGGAAATCTAGGACGTTTATATGTCTGCTGAAGCTCAAAAATGAAGATGAGACCATTTAAATTTATGAGCTCGATTTAATTGAGAATTGAGTTCATGGGAGACCCCTCACTGTGATTTCTAGAGCTCTTTTCTTTTACTCCAACATTAACGGCATCTGGATCACGAGGAAAATAAATTATAAAGACTTTAAGGTAACGGGAACAATAATGCTCATATTTATTGAAACAACGATGGGAGAATTAAATGAAATTTAATACTCGTATTTTTTAAATTTGCCTAAAATCACATAATGAGGACCTTTCGCTCATACAAAATTGTCCTTCAGTAGCTTCACCGTTTTATAATCTTTGCACAAGACTCAAAGACCATATTCATAACTTTTTAGTTTTTAAAGGACAAATAATTTCTTAGAAATTTGTAATTTGTCGGCATGAAATAAAGCTAAATCAAATTTAAGAGTCTTTTGAAGAAATTATACTGTGAGATTAAAAAAACTCACTTTGGCAAATAAGATCATTCCTGCAGAAGGCTTGGAAATCTATTTAGCGTCAACTTTTTTTGCAAGATATTGAAACTTTCATATGTCGTAGTATTCAATCTGAAAAAAGATCCTAACTGAATTTTCTAATTTTTTTTAATGATGATGTCTTCATTTTGATTAAGTATATGTAACTTAAGCGTCATTTTCTATTTAGACAAAGATCAGCTAAATGCAATTTCTGAGCCATTCTCTTGAATCTCGTCAAATCCTTCCCCGGCCCTTGCAAAAAAAACTAAATATGAGAAGTTGGTTATAAGAAAAAGGATTAGTTAGCTTAAACAATTATTTGGTGTTGTGTGAAGTCATTGTTAAACTGTTAAATTATATGGAGTAGTCACGTCATCCACCCTCCTGGTAATGATAATAATAATGAAGATCATCATCATCCTGGGAATTATGATGATTAGTCAAACTTATAAAGCTATAAAGCTAAAAGAATCAAAGGAGTATTAAAGAAAAGAGATTGCTTCCAGGTCTACTCTACATACATTACATGATGAACATGAAAAGACATACAGCATTAAAGCGACAGTTTGGACTAGATCGTGTCTTCTTCTTTAAAAATGAGAAGGATAATGTTATTATTATAAATTATTATAATGGGTCTCAGCAGTGTTTTAAAAATAAATAAATAAGAACAAGATCACAATTTAAGTATGGTGTCATGTATGTGTAGTAGTCATAAATATAGACTTCCATCTCATTTCATCCCATCAAATCGATAATGACACCCATATTTTTTATAGATACATTTTGAACATTAAGGAGGATTAATGTGAAAAGACTTCCCATTGTTGTTTTTTATTGTTGCTGTTGCTCTTAAACTCATCAATTCTTGGATATGTCTCATCTTTTGCCCTTGGGTAATATAGAGCAAAATTAAGTGGTTATACTCCAATTTTTCTCAAAAGCTATCTACGTCTTGTATTGGGAAATCCTGTGATATTTATGTGTGATGATGTCGTGGTCCATCATCAGCCTACGTCTTACCTTCTACTATTTTTATGTCCGACTTAAAGATGAGTAAAGGATTTGCAATGATGATGATTCAAAACTTAATTCTCATCCATGAGTTTTATTAGTAAGAGGATTAGAATGTAGATTTACATATAATCATTCATCCAGGTACAAGGGCAGGACTAGAGGACATGAGCAAATTCCTTCATCTCACCTGAATTATCATCTGTAATTGCTCGACCATAACTATAGGTAGGTTTGAAAAAATGTGAAACAAGTTTATTGTAATAGTAATCAACTCAAGTGTAATAGAGACAGTTGTAATTTTGAGGATTAAGGTTGTAAGTGTCAAAAGAGCATATTGTCTTTGTTTATTCTTGGGGTTGTAATCCTTTGATAGAGGAGGCCTATAGGTCATTTCCAAGGGTCAATGCTAATTTATGATCTAAGATGAGTGAAAAAACGGATAAAATTAAAATTCTAAATGAGCAAAATTCTATTAGAATGCTGCAAGCAAATATTTATATGATGCATTTTCAGTTCATCGTCGGCTCAAAGCTCGATTCTTATTGTATTTTACATTCGCAATTTCTCATGGTCATGTCCAACAAAGACCTTCAAAGGAATAAAGAACGGGACTACATATAATGATGAGGAATAATAATTCAATTTCTAAAACCAAATTAATTTATAAAAGTCATCAGAGCATGGCCACAACAGGTCCATATATTTACAAAATATATAACAATAAGAATCACACACAGCCCTCTTTTGTTCTCTTTTAATTCTTTCTTGAGTCTTGAGAATTGATCCGGTTCTTTTTCTCCCTTTTGTATTGTAAATTCATTCTCATGATCTAACTCAACCCGAACAAGGTAAGGTAAACAAAAAAAGAGGTGAGATGGATAATAATGCCTTTGAGGAAATAGTTTTGTTATGATGATGATGGTGTGATGATATGATTCACTCACATTATGGCATACCTAAATGACCGAACCAAAAATGGGATGATTCCGCAATTACTATTATTATGGTCAAAACTATATAAGAAAATATGGAGTGGGTTCAGCATCTCTTCTATTTTCTTTTAATAATGATAATGATGGTCTAGTAAAAATTTGTTTATGAACCCTACAATTAATGACACCTTTAAGGATCTTGAAAGTGACTCCATGGATCTTTCCCGGAAATTATGTTCTTTTAGTTTCTTCCTCAGAAACTTTGCAAATTCTTTTCTACGAATTTTCAGAGATATTTATCCATGGTGGACGTGGACACCTATTAATCTAGTTTTCATGAATGAAGGGGAAATCCAGGTTTAAATCGAATATAAGATATATTTTTTGGGTGTAGGTTTCTTCCTTTAGTTTGAGTATAAGTTGATCCTGATGAGTGAGCAATTTAGAGCAACATCATCTATATATCGTTGGTTGTTTATGATGATTGTGAAGAAGAAGAAGAAAAAAATGTTTCAATAGAATCCTTGTCCAATTAACTTGTCAACAAAGGATATGTTTTGTCTGTCTGATTTCCTTATGCGTAAGTCAGGTCTTGTTCTTGAATATTTTGTTTTTTAGTCTCAAAAGGAATGGGTGATAAGTAAATGGGCAACAAAAACAATGACACAAAACATGAATGATGATAATGAAAATTGGTTCAAATTTTTCTCTAACGATTTGAACATCCTTCATGGATAAATTAATGATCCACAATGTGTCAAACCTTAATTAGTACCTGGAAGGATGAGCTCCCGTGAATCATTTTGTATTTGTGTATATCCTTCTTTATTTGCCTAATTATTATGAGAACTCAAAATATTGTAATTGACATCATGTCATCAGATTTCTCACATAATTAATTTTCCCATGCCTTTTGAAAACAAAGAATTCTTACATTCAGTGGACATTCGTTAGATTAATCAAGTTAACACGTGTGTTCTCACTTTTGCAAATATTTTAGCATTCACCCACTCACTCCTCTAAATTTTCAGTTCATTTATTCTCATTTCATGCTCCTTCACACCCAGTTCTCAATTATAATATAATTTAGACAGGGATAAATGGTGTAACCACCAAACTATAATATGTTGAATTTTCATGACCACAATTACAATTTAATTGACAAGGTCACCAGATTTTGTGGCTAACACCTTGTGTTCACAAAGTCATCATTTATTTAATGTGTTTACTCTACCTTAAAAACGAGTTGTTTGCACATAAACATAACATATAACTCAGAGACTAAATTAAAAATTAGAGCGTCCAACTGTCAAGTCATTGTAAGCCAGAATACATATAGGCCCTTCTGAGAAGACAATGCAAAAGTTATTGGTGTAAAAACTATCGTATTCCCCTTGTTAGTTTCATAGACCCTAATTTAGAGGCACCCAAGCATAGAATGAATAGCAAAAATTATGTGAATTTAACAAATTAACCTCAACATTGTTCATGTTAGTTCTCAACTTTCTTTGTTCCTGAAATTAGGACTTGGAATTAAGCTATAAAAACGTAGTCTGGAATGCACTAATTTTCTTTTCCTTCAATTTATAAAGGAAACAAAAGGACCTTCCTAAACTTCAACTTGAAATAATTTAATTTGATTCATTTTTTTTGCAAAATTGAGAGCTCACGGAGGATCATGGGTTCCCCTCTTCCTTAATTTCATCCAGATTGACATTCTGTCATTCTGTACATCTAAATCATGACTAGGAAATAATCAAAGTCATCAAGTTTGAATAATCAATCAGGATATCACTCATGGCTAGCTCACAGTATGTAAAGAGAGAAAAAATTAATAAGGATTTCAATCACTGAAATGATACAGTTAATCATAATTCAGCCTTCATCTCACTAATCGTTAGTAAGTTATTGCATTGTCTAGTCACGGATATCTATGTCCTTTGCCAATTTTTTGTAATTCATTCAGAATCTGGAAATGAGTAGTAATTCTGATTTTAGAAGTTTAAATTTATGCCCACGGGCTAGAAAACTGTTATTAAGTTGCGAAAAGCAACTTTATAGAAAAGTTCGCTCACAGTGGATTCACCATGATTTGGCATGGGAGGATTCTTCAATTCTGTCTGTCTGTCTGTCCTCTGTCTGTCGTAGGTACGATAACTCAAAAACGGTTTGGAATTTCAAGTTGAAATTTTCAGGATAAGCTTTTGAGGTCATGAAGAAGGTTGAGTTCAAAAATCACGTTTGTTCATTACCTTTGACCTGACCTTTTGGAGGTTTAAAGTTTCACTCCCATGTTAAGTAATGGGAAGATGGGACTTAGAAATTTTTTCCGTTTCATCATCGTCACCCACATACACACCATATAACATATACATATTTGGAATTTTCAAAATGTTATGAAATTTTCAAGCCTTGGTCTACAGCCTACACAACCCTAAAGGCCTTGGTTTATCCCAACTTTACCACACTCCGGGTTTACACCGGTTTATTTTTAGCAAAATTTATGATGTAATTGTATCAATCATTGATCCGATGTTCCGGGATTTATGTTGTTATAATTTAATGTTTTGCATGTTTCTTAAGCGTGACAAGAAGAGTATTAAGTATGATGAGATGAGGTAAGCTTGGGCTCATGTCCTTGTATTGGATTACTTACTGTGTTATTACATTCAAAAATACAAACTTTAAAAAAGAACAAAGGGAGGAAGAGATTTGAATCAATCAAAAAGGATCATCATGAGTACCTAAGTTAATCACGACTATGTAATCGGATCAATTTTTATAGAGAGCAACAAAAGAAGGATCTTGAATTCAGGATCATTTATTGAGGTCTTCTTGATAATTTAGAATATATAAAAATACATGTAATAGTCAATTAAGTAGGGGGAAATCCTCAGGGTCATCTTTACTCTTACGTTGGATTTTTGTTTTGACGATTGTGGAAGTTGAGAGGAACAACTTTTTTCTCCTTTGATTCTTATTTCGCCTTCTGAGGACCAATCAATTTCAGGAAATGCAAAATTTCCAGGACATACTGTAAACAATTCAAATAGTAAATAGGAATGACTAAATAATTTGGCTTTTGACTTTTAGTTGTAACGTTTTTTGCGACTAAATTTGAACTTCCATTTGATTTGCGTCATTTAATGTCAAGGTACATATTTAGCTAACCGGATTGAGATTACCGGACAAAACTGTTACACACCGAAGCTGATTTGAAAAGCCATTAATTAGTCACTTTAATTGGCTAAATACATTCTATAAATAACTTATATTCAATGGAACATTGGAATGGTACCTTCTATTGTCATAATTAAAAGTGTCATGCTTTATAACATAACTGTAGGTCATGTCACGCAAGGCCTACTAAATATGTTAAGGTTTTTTAGGTCTAAGTCACTCTAATATTTGAAAAAACGAAACCTGACAAATGGAAGGCTAAATGGATCAAGATTCACGCTTGTTCCTTTGCCCGAATTTAATTTAACCTTTTAAAACGATGAGAAAGGTGATCCCATTTAATAATTCCATAATAGATGGATTCAAATCGTTCCACTCAAGCAAATTGACATTAGTTAATTATTGGGTAATTGCCAGTGTCACAATGAGAAAGATTATGCAATCCCACCATGCAGAAGCAATTAATTTGTCTACTTCATGTTTCCACCACACATCCCTAATTAATCATGTCACAGAGATTAAGCTTGGATTCTTATATTTTTAAAAGGAAAAATCATAGATGTGGAAAGTCATGTCAAAAAATGAGCCCGTTAATCCATTTAGTTAGTACAGGAGTAGCCCTTGCGTGCTTCTTCACTTCACTCAAGACCTATTGTCTTAATTATCATTTTGTTTTGTATGTTCATGTTTACATGAGTTTGAGAGTTAATTGGCCAGTTGTTCCGGTCCCTTGACTCAACTCATTCTATCCTACTCGTGCAAATTGGATAATGTGTTTTTCCACAATTTAATAAAATTATAATAATAATAAAGTCATTCTTTGTTTACACACCAGAAGAAAAAAGAGACATTGTTGCATCACTCCTTCATTCCCATTCACTTTCAAAGTCAGTCTCCCTGAGCGTCCTTCCTGCATCAGTGCATCTGACTAGTCTGGTTGAAGGGACTTACCCTTTCAGTCAGCCTGTGAATTGTAAAGTTTAAAAAATATGAATTTTACAATATAATTGGATTGCGAGTACCTTTGAGCATCTGTATATTGTCATAATGGTACATAAATGCGTGAGATATAAGAGGTCTTGAAAGCGGCTTCTTCGTTCGACTATTGAGGAATGAGGATTATGTTCCGCTCCAATAATTTACAACATAAATTGTTATTACAACTACGAGATGATTATATAATTGCTATCCACCCAGTGTAATTCTTGGAATGTTTAAACTTCTAAAAGTATCATTTGCAAATTTTTTTGGGATTTGCTTGCCCCTGTTTGGAAAAAAATCGTGGTTTCCTTTAAATACTAAAACCTCTCTTGTTTATGAAGATTATGGTTCCAAATTACAAAGAAAGACCCCTGTCGGGTTCTTTTGAGCCCCTCAATCATCTTGTCACCTTTCTACAATTGGGGACTCTTTGAAATGTGGTTCAAGGAGATGCATGATGACAAAAAAAGAAGAAAAGATTTTAAAAAGGGAAATCATTGTCCCATGTCCATCTTTCACGCTTTGATGACAAACAAACTTGTAGAAGTATTAATGAGTGAATGAATGAAGTGAGTGTGAGTGGATTCCCTTTGCCCATCCACAATAACAATATATAGTCTCAATGAGCACTTGTCCATACTACTGTAAGTTTGTCATGTAGGCCGTGGTCCTAGAAAATGCTTAAAAATTCACACAAACTCAAAATTTTTAAAATATCAAAATTCAATTTTGCAAATTCAACAACGTGTGTATTTCCAGGATAATGCATAAATAAAAGCACTATATACCGCTCCAGTTTAATATTGTAGAAGTGCTTTTACTATCAGTATTATTACAGGTGTGAAAATAACGTCAGACAATGACATGACATGGTCCTTTTTTGTTGGTCAGATTGGAATCCTCATATATTGCTGTTATTGAAGATTTGGGATTGAGTCTTCACTGTCCATCATTCATAACATGATTCATGAATGAGACCTAATAAACTTTATGCTTGCCTGCCACTTACTAGGATGTAGTAGTATTCGATGCGAAAAGTCTTTAACTTTAACATTACTTATCCCATCCATTCCTTAACTGTTAATGTTAAAGATAGTAAGAACAGGTGAGTAAAGTCTAAATCATGTTATTATTATTGAGGGAGGTAAAGGGGGAGGAGGGGAACACAATTTGCAATTTTGCAAATTCTACTTATTTACCATTTAACAGAATTGGATCTTTGGGGTAAATTTAAATTCTTTTAAGTAAGTTGGTAAGATCACAGATGAGAATGTCACTGAAGAAGTTGTGTTGTGGCTAACATCTTCAGTTATCAGTTTAGTCTTTAGGCGAATGGAGCATATTAAGACTTGGACAGGTGTGTATTGGAGGATATCAATAAGACTTCATATTAGTGCTTTTGGCAATGCTTGAGATGAGAATGTGAACATTTTCAATATTATTAATTTGATAATAGTTGGAGGAGGGTAGGGCTCAAATTTCCAAGAAATGGTTGATTTAAGTGATAGTGATCATTAAAATGGAAAGAATTAAAAATCAGAGGATGAAAAGTGAAGGTGGGGTCAACTTGAAGCGTTTTGTCTAACATTGAATTTGAACTTTCTGTGATATTTATCAGGATTGTTTACTAAGAAATGGAGGGGTGAAAGCCTGTAATGATTGAAAATGATTTTGATTTCATCAGAGGATTTTCCCCTAGTCATCCTTTAACTTTTTGAATACAATGGTTGCAAAATTTGCAATGGTGCTCAACGTTTGTTATTGTTGTTGTACTCGTTCTCAATCCCAACTTTTTCCCCTTTGTGTTTCATTCACAGATGAATCAGTTGTGTAAGGTGTGCGGGGAACCGGCCGCTGGATTCCATTTTGGAGCTTTTACATGTGAAGGTTGTAAGGTAAGTGAAGAATCTTTGTGTTTAATTTTGACACATTTAAGTTAAAGGTTGAAAATATACAAAATTTGGAGGATCATCTCTCGGTGGACATTTTGCCTAGCCAATGAGTCTTATGTTATGAATTTATGCCTTGAGGAACCTCAAATGGCTATAATCCATAGATGGGCTTCTAAAATCAAAATCTAAATTAGAGCAAAAATGACTGATAGCAATTTAAATTTGAAAACGTAGGTTAAATTACTGAAAAACTCCAGTCGGCAAACTTCATATTTTCAATTTAGAGAAAAATTCAGATGTTTACATTTCGGCTGATCAGACAGAGCAAATGCTTTAACGAAGAACAGCTTAAATTCTAAAACGGTTTTTACTGATAGAATGTAATCATTCACATAATTTCATACCCGTTTCATTTTAAGATCCTGTAAAAGTTCATCTTACACGCGTGAAGTTTTAATGTTTTCATTTTGACAATAGGACGATTGTTTCTTTCTTTTGAAATTTTGAATGGCACAGTCAAGCCCTACGTCCTATCCATTCACACCAATAATTTGTGTAAAATGTTATTCTATTTACTCAACTCAAAAGAGTTAAAAGGAGGACATATATGGTATGGTTTAAATTAGTTATGGTTCCTCTTGTCCGACACAATTTTAAATACCCGTCACATTTCTCATCGTTTAAGCTTACTTATTTATGGGCAATAAGTTTTCATGATTTTTAACTCTCTCTAGTATTGCTTTTTCAATTTAGACCGGAAATACTGTAGAAGATTGGTTCCAATTTTACCTTCTAGCCTTACCTTTATGAATATTGCTCGTTTTATAATAATAATCATATTTATAGCTAAGACTATAACTACAAGTTTCACCAAGACCAAGTTACATTCTCATTCATTCATGGGATGGGCATTTTTATTTTTATGCATGCATGAGTTAGGGCTGTTTTACTTCATTTGGTCTTGTTTAGGCGTTCCAAGGAACTCAGTAACGTGGAAATAGCTTTAAGAACATTTTAAATGTTCCACTGGGACTAATTGTCTTGGTTTTAATGATTTGTCAGGGCATGTCCATGTCAATTCTCATCCGCTCCTGTCCTGCCTTGACTAGACGATGTCCGTGCATTTCCTTGGAAATTAAAATTGAATAAAAAGTACAATAAAATTGTAAGCCGAAGATAAGGAGGGGAAGGAGACAATGAAAACTAGGCTTCTCCTTAAAAAAGATATTGTTTGTTTGATTTGAACGTTTTGCATGTCATGTCACTAAAGGCCATATAAATTAAAGGTTCTCCTGTCCTCTTGCAAAAACATACGATATAATAATGATCACTCTTTCACTCAACTCAAGTACCGAGAACCACTTATTTTTATCTTTTGAACACAAACAAGGATATTTTTTTCTAAATTTTATTAGCTTTAAATTTATAATGTCCTCAAATTAAGTTAGGAATGAGAAATAGCAAGGTTGTTTGGTAGGAAATACCTATATGTTATTTTAGGCTTCATTTGTCGACCTCTTTTGTAAACATTTTACCGATTTGACATCTTAACCTTATTTGATTTAGACCGTATTGCCAATTTCTTGGAATTTGAATATTTTAAATTTAATCTGTCATGTGTAGGATTTGGTCAGTTTAAATTATTTCACATGTATTTTAGACAGAATGAGAATCCTGACCAACTTCACATTTTAAATCGGGCAGTTGGCCTCGTGTGCGGTGATTTTCCCTTAGGCGTTTTCCCTTCGTTTTGCAAAAGATTTTGCAATTTTTGAATTCTTGTGAACATTATTGACATTTGAGATAGAAATAGACAGCTTAATAATACCAATTTGTCACTGTCAAATACACTCTCACCTTAAATATGATCTACGGCAAAAATTGTACGGTTAAAAAAAAGTCGGTGATTCGTTATTTGATTAATTACTAAATAGTAAGTTAGTTCACTTTTACTTTTTCATGTTTTTTAGTGTAAAAATATTATGGTTATACTTCAGCCCCTATGTTCAATGAAGTTTTTACTATCCCTTTTTTATGTAGTTACTTGCATATCAATGTTTCTTAAATGAAATCGACTCTTTTCTTCTCTGATTCTGACCATGACATGGCGTCGGGATGAGTAATAAGATTATTATTACCATTTCATTATTATTATGATCCGTATAAGTGTCGGGAACTGA
Organism: Xenyllodes armatus; assembly: GCA_034699765.1. Classification (NCBI taxonomy): domain Eukaryota; kingdom Metazoa; phylum Arthropoda; class Collembola; order Poduromorpha; family Odontellidae; genus Xenyllodes; species Xenyllodes armatus. The sequence continues at coordinate 14,574 of JAQIYE010000223.1, forward strand.
ACATGAAGATCGTGAGAGTCAACTTATTAGGGCAGTCTATTGTTGTTTTCTAGTGATGGTGATTGTTGTGGGATCATCGTCGTGGTATGTGTATTTGTATGATGGCGTGAAAAATTATTATACATTTGGACTCACTCAGCTTCACTTCCACCCTCATAAATGATGTTGAAGTACAAAGGATCTTCAACAATTTAGTTGCTTCACTTTAGCTTACACAGACTGATTTTTAACTCATACATTTAGGTGGGCACTGGGTACAGTATCTAAA